>CAVMBJ020000231.1:0-2500 GCA_963675895.2 Styela plicata
GAGCTTGATAATTTTTAAATTTTACCTTCAAATCCGGATTGTGCTGCATCTAGGACTGGGCAATTTGATTCAGTGATTCGAATCGATTCGAAGCAAAATATATTCGAATCAATCGCGAATCATTCATAGGAACAAACACTTACTAAATGGACTAGAATTTTTATTTTTAGCGACAAAATGTGATCGATTTTGGTCAAATTTGACCAAAATCATTTGTATTTTTCGTTAAAATAGGAAAATCGTTGCTTTTGAACTTGGAGTGTAATTGTAAAAAAAAAAAAACGTTCCCCAATTTTCAAAATGGAGACAAGTTGGAATAGTAAAAATGGAATATTTGTTATTTACATAGAATAGTTATTCGATCCGATTCGAACAAATTATTCGAATCAGATTCGAATAATAATGGTTTTGCCCAGCTCCAGCTGCAACGGCTAGGAACGTGTAGGATATGATTGAGCCATATTCTCTGCTTTCATCTCCCACAAGATAACAATAAAATTCTGTTTCTTGTGTGTCAAAGGTACGTCTCAATTATCAGTTTTAGGTTGGTAAGTTCGATTTGAATTATAAATCTAAAGAATGGTGTCATAGGTTGCAGGTGTATAAGACTTGGACAACCTGTAACCTGGATTTGATTCTTCATCTTAAAAGCAGCGTCAGAGGAGAATTAAGAAAAAAAAACATTTTTGTAGCCACTTCTTGCAGTGGATCACCCTGATCGAGGCCTCGTACCATCAGCCACTTATATATGGAAAAGGTCAGAGTTGTTGGAAAGATATTATCTTTTCTCACGGCTCAGCCTACCTAAGTTATTAGACCTTGGGTTAAGTGTTGGGCGTGGATTAACAAGCCAGACTCAACGGGACTCGAACCTGAGATATTCAACCTGTGATGCCAACATGTTTGATTCCCCTTGGGCGCTGCTCCTGACTTTGCTTAGAGTGAAAAATGTTAACCACCAGGCCATCGTGCCTGCAGCATGCCTGTCACAGTCGACAAATACATATTGAAATAGACCAGGACAAGCCTCAATGTGAATCTTGTCCTTGAAGCGACATCAGTTTAATATGTTTATCATTTCCAGGTCTGGAGAATCGAAAAAAGCGAACTTGCACCAGTTGACAAATCAACTTACGGACAATTCTACGGCGGCGATTGTTACATCATATTGTACACTTATCAGCACAACAATAAAGAAAGAAGAATTATCTATTATTGGCTCGTAAGTTTGCATTGTTCTGTCCCAATTATGGGATCTTAATTATAGGTGGACATGAATGAAATGAACTTCATTTTACAGTATGCAATTAATAGTGTTTACAATTATATCTGGTTACGAGATTTATCTTACGTCTTGTCATTGCATCCAGTGTGGAACGTATTTTACTACTGTGCTGAACAGAGTATGGAGTTTATTATAGCGACACTTCTGTATAGAACATCTATATTTTATTGAAATTCGCTCAATGCAAGGTCGGAGGAACTACAGTCACTTGAGTGACAAATAGGGAATTAATAAAAGAATAAAAAAAATAAAAAAAAAAAAAAGAAAATAAAAAAATAAAAAAAAAAAAGAAAAGAAAAAAAAACAAAAAAAACATAAAAAAAAAAAAAAAGAAAATTTAATGGGGAACAAAATTTAGGTTTAATGTGTTTGATAGTGATGATAGAAGAAGAGTAATGTTATGTTTAAGACACATTTGGTGAGAGAAATAAGTTTGTTGTATTTAGTTAGAGTTGAAATAATGGGTATCAAATAGACACAAAAAAAAATAAAAGGAGAGAAAAAAATGTTTAATTAAGGGTTTAAAGATATGTTAAAATTGTAGTGTATTGGTTGTGTTTGAGGTTTTGTTAATTTTATAGAGTTTTGTGTATTCTAGATTATGAGAGGCACTTTAAAATAAAATTAGATTGAAACCCAAAAATTATTAGCTTATCTAATTTTGTGGGTGTTAGGTTTGAATGAGGGAATTGGTATAGTATAGAAATCTGTAAATTATTGAAAGATGTATGATTTTTATTTTTAAAAAAATGAAAAAAAAAAATATAACAATGGGGGTGTATGTTAGATATAGGGGTTTGGTTGATAAGCGGATGAGTTTATTTTGAAGTGGTAGATAATTGAATTTTGGTAGGGTGAAATATGTTGTGAAAAAAAAATGGAAAATTGTTAGAAATAGAATTGTAATTGTGGTTGGTTTTTTGGTTAATAAAAAAGAAAAGTTTGAGAAGTGGTGATAGAAATGGTAGAAAAAATAAAGGTTGGTGTGATTGTGAATTTGTTGTAAGAAAAAAGTAAGGTGGTGGGAAGGAGGGGGTTTGGGGGTTGAATGAGAGAGATCATTTAAAAAGGTTAAAAAAGAAAAATTTTGTGGAAAACTGAATTAAAGATGTTGAGTGTTAATAATAAGAAAAAAAAATGATTTTTGAAATATATTTGGGTAAAGAACAAATTTTAGGTGAGATCGGAGTAAAGATTTTTGTGGTGTAGATTGGG
>CAVMBJ020000231.1:12500-15578 GCA_963675895.2 Styela plicata
GAGAGATGACAGGTTGAATGCTGTAGCTATTGTATATCTTTGTGCGGGGGTCAAAAATTAATTGATTAAATAGCATGATGCACTTTGTGTCCCGAAAGTATTCCAATTTGTGAAAGTGGATCAATGGACGTCTCTTGGGTAGGTTGTTGAAGAAAGCCGTAAGCAGTGCTTTCGTGAACCACCGCGCACCGGCGAGTGGTCCAGCAGACCTCGTGCATATATTCAACATCCATCACGGGATTCGAACCTGCTTCATTGCGATCAGAGATGCGTAGCTCGATGCGTATTCCCAACTTCAAACATTTTGAAATTATGTTATTGGAATGAGTGCATTTGCTTTAAGAAAAGTTGAAAATCAAACAAAGAAGTGCTGGGAATACTTCGCAAACAGAGGTTGGTTTGTGTAACTACTGGTTACGAATTGCCCCATCAAATAGAAATTAAGTGATTGTTGATGTTGAAATGAATTCCTATAACCTTGCGTCATCAGGTCCTAAGTTAAGAATGCGGGAAATAGTTGGGGCAACTCTGAAGCCACAATTTTGCGATATTGCTGTATGAAAAGTGGACGTGATGATACATTATTAATATGTGATGAAAAAGCTATTAATTAGCTCACTCACTAGGTCATAGAAACATGTTTTGAGCTCTATATACACAAATAGTTGTCCTGAGCACTAGAGTATTGAATAGGAGGGAGAGGGAGTTCTTTTGTCAATATTTAAATATGCCGATGTGTGATAGTTTCAGGTTTCGAATGCCGCATGGCATGATCATGATGGATGGATTTCGCCATACTCTCAGCTTTCTTCGCTACAACATGGAAATAGCGAACTATGCTTTAATTACCCATTTTTTCACGAACAGTGATGTCTTGTCGGGTGGATATGAAATATTTTTGAAAAAATTTTTTTATATAAAAACAAAGTACATAATGAATGCGACTCATTGTAAACGGCAATGTTGGGGAGACTTGGGTCATGTTTTTTAATGACTTGACTGTTGGCTAAATAACTCTTGCTATTGACTCGTAAAAATGCAGATGCGACTTGACTCGGGACTCGATGAAAATCCAGCCCGAGACTACAACCATTTTTGGAAAAATCACATTGTCTGTCATCGCGTGACTCATCAGAGAAGAAAACGCGCCCCCGTAGAAGGATATAAAACATGCAATGTGCCCCGCTGTGAAATCCGCGTTTGTCTGCCCAATAAGCATCAAATGTTGACTCTCAGGTGGTACTTATAAAGAGATAAGATTGCTGCCCATTATTGTGCATTTGTGCTTCCAAATTGTTTTTCAAGAATGTGTCCGCATAATCCTCAATGTTTTATCCGTGTTATTTATTTGTACGGTAGCTTTTGATTTGATAGGGCGAGTAGGCACACATTCTATATGTTTTAAATCTTTTTTTAGATTTTGCCTGCTTTCCCGAGCATCCTGTTGTTTTAACTAGGCTGTACTATGCTTGTATGTTGTGTGCACGTTTCGAAACAAAATTATGTAATTGTATTTGTATAATGTATCCCGCTTTGCGGTGAAATTTTTCTTTCGTTATATCAGAACAACATTCATTGAACAAAGCTCCATTTTCGAAATGGAGGGGTGGATTGCACGCAAGATTTTCAGTTTTTTCGTGCCTTCATCGCGCAAGCTCATTTAAATTAAAAATTTTCTTGTATTTGCTTTCTGAATAGTAAAGTTTCCCACACCAAAAATTAGATATATTTGGCGCGTCATGTTAGCCAAGATTTTGTTTATAGATTTATTTCCCCTTTTTTGTCTCATAAGGCCGCCTTTCGTCGATATTAGTAGAAACATATTAAAATTTCATTGAATAGAATTAAAAACCCAGAAGAAATAAATTTAAATTAAGCGATAAGTCTATAATTAGCGGTCTGGACCGAATCTCGCGCGGGGCGTTTGTTTTCAAATTTACGACGCGTTTTAGAAAGTCGCTTTGTTATTTCTCACACAGGGTCGTGAACCCGGAAGCGTATTTGACGTCACTCTCAAAATGTGGCAGAAAAAAGTTCCACATCATTGGATTTGTACGCTGGTGCCGGTTTGCGTGTTCGGTTTTGTCAGTTGTTTGCTGGATTTTGTACGAGGAGCTAGCTGGTCGGTCTACGTTTGTATTTTTGAAGATTTCTATATTTTTGCATAAATATGGTGAGTGGTTTTCATAGTTTTGGTTAAGTTGTGGAAGTACTTTTGTGATGATAATATGTGGATGTCCCAGCGTTAATTAATACAGAATGTCACGGCTTTCGCCAAACTTGAGTACCGGTACCGGTATAATTAAATTAACAAAAGTCCAAATTCAGGAATTAGCAAAACCAGTATTAGTTAAAGATACCGTCACTTATTTATTATTTTTTTCTTCCACCTTATTTTCCTATTGAAGTTCAGTACTAGTTGAACTGTTCCACAAAAACTTACCAGTCTCCAGACTTCGAGTTTGATATAACTTATAACTTATTTGATTCTAAATAATTTTATTCCTCATCTGCTCATGACAATTTGTAGCCCCAAATTCCCTAATGCTGAATGTCATCTAAATAAAAACTGGCAGAATATTCCCATCCTAACTAGGGAGAGCCAATGCTGCAAGCATCTTGCAATCTCTTCTGGGTTAGGATGAGTCGCTTCAAACATATATATTTTTTACGATAATTGGATATATGATACTAAACTTCATGAGACCCGAAATTCTGTGCCATTCTCATCAATTAAACAGTTCAACGTGAACTTACTAGATTCCATATTCAAGTTTGATATATATTTGATTCGAAATAATTTTGGCAATACTTGAGCAATTATTTTGGATGTTACATAGTGGGGATTTGCCCCCTCCACGTTGCAACCTTGTCCGACAATATGACATTTTCTATGCCCGTGTTACTCTGCTTGGTGATGGAATTTGTGTTTTATAATTTTATTACTGCTCTTGACAATTGGTAAAACTTATTATATTAGCTTTCTGACATTATCCTTTAATATCCAAATAAGGATGTTTCCGAACTTAATTCTAAGGTTTGTTTGCTTTCCTACCCTTTCTGGTCAGTTTTTATTGT
>CAVMBJ020000232.1:5000-15547 GCA_963675895.2 Styela plicata
AAAATATTTTAATAATCTTTAAATATTTTTAATCTTAAATAATATAAAAAATTTAAAAAAAATTATTTTTTTCTTTTTAATTATTTTTTATTATCAAAATAAAATTTAATTTTTAAATAAATTAAAATAAAAATTTAAAAAATAATTTTCAAAAAATTTTATTTAAATTTTAAAAATAATAAATAAATCAATTATTATAAATTATAAATTTTTTAAAAATCTTTTTTAAAAAAAATTTTAAAAAATTTTATAATTTAAAACTAAATCTTAAAATCTATTTTTATAAAAAAAATAAAATTATTTTTTATAACTAATCAAATAAAACTTTTTTATATTAAATATTTTAATAAAAATTATTTTTTTATTACTAACAATCCAACACACTAAACATTAATCTTTTTTTTTTATTTTATTAAATAATAAAAAAAAAAAAAATTTTTTATACTAAATTTTAAAAAAAAAAAAATACCCTTTTTATAAAAATAAAAATAATTTTAAAAAATTTTCTTATTTTTTATAAAAAATTTAAATAAATTTTTTTTTTTTAAAAATAAAATAATAATAAAATTAACTCTATTTTTACAACCCAAAAATTTATTTTTAAATTATAAAATTTTTTAACAATTAAAATATTATTAAAAAAAATCAAAAAAAATATAATTTTTATAATTACCTTTTTTTTTTATAAAAATTTTTAAAAAAAAAAAAAAATTAAAAATTATTAAATAATTTTTATATAAAAAATAATAATCCAACCAATTAAAAATTTTTAAAAAAAACTTAAAAACATATAAAATAATTTAAAATATTTTTTTTATAATTTAATTATTAAATATTATAATAATAAATAAAAATTTATTTTTTTTTATAAACTTTTTTAAAAATTTAATAAAATTTTTTTATCTTAATAAATTTTTAACAATTTAAATTATTTAATTTATTTTAATATATCAACAAATATTATTTTTATTAATATAACAAAAAAAATAAATATACAAATTTTAAACATAAATATCAAACCAATAAAAATTATATTATTTTAAATATTTTTTATTTAAAATAAAACTATAAAAAATTAAAAAAATTTTTTTTATAAATAAATATTATTAATTAAAAAATATTTAATTAAAAAATAATTAATCAAAAAATTATTTAAATTAAAAATTTATATTTTATTTTTCAAAAAAATATTTTTAAAAATATATTTTAAAATCATTACAATATCTTATAATTATTTTAAACAATCATTTATTATATTATTAAAAAAAATATTTTATAAAAACTTAACCTCATTTTTAATAAAAAAAAATAAAACTTAAACCATAATAATAAAAAAAAAAATATCATTTTAAAAAATTCAAAATTTATATTATAAACATAAAAAATTCTTTTTTAAAAAATTATAATTATAAAATTATAATAAATTTTAAATTTTTTTAAAATTTAAATTAAAAAAATTTTAAAAATAATAACAAAATAATATATTTTAATAAATCTAAATTTTTATATCTTTTTTTAATATTAATTAAATAAATATTTTAATCTTTTTATTTTTATTAATTCATTTTTAAAATTAATTTTAAAATATAAAATAAACTATTATTCAATTAAAATTTTATAAAAAATATTCATATTTTAAAAAACAATAAAAAATTTAAAAAATCTTTTAAAATACAATTAATACCTATAAAAAATAAATTCTTATTCAAAACATTTTTTTTTTCTATAAATTTTTTACTACTTTAAAAAACTTAAAAATAATACTTTATTTTTTTTCAAATTTATCAATAAAAAACAAAATTTTTTTTAATCCCATAAATAAAATATCAAATAAATATAAAATTATTATAAATATTTTAAAAAAAAAAAAATATTTTTTATTCATAAAAAATAATTTTTACAACAATATTTTTTTATTTAATTTTAATATTTTAAAAAATTATTTTTTTATTTTTATAAAATAATTAAAACAAAATAAAAAATAAAAAAATATTAAATTATCAAAATAAAAAAAATAAAATATTAATTTTTTATTAAAATTTTATTTTAATTTTTTTAAAATAAAATTTTTCTAATATAAAAATATTAAATCTATCTTTTTATTATAAAACATAAAATTATTTAATATTTTTTCAATTTTATTTTTTTTTATATAAAATAAAATTTATATTTTTTTTTTTACCAATTAAAACATTAATTTTAAAATAAAAACTCAAATTTAAAAAAAAATCTTTTTATAAAAAATTTATTAAATTAATTAAATTAAAAAAAATAATATAAAAAATTATTAATTTACATTTTTTCTTTTAAAATATAAATTTTTAAATAATTTTAAAAAACAAAAAAATTTAAAATAACTTTTTTTTTTTAATTTACCAATTTAACCAATTAATTTTTTCAAACAATTAATTAATTATTTAAAAACCTTTTAAAATAAAAATTTATCTTTTAATTTTATATTCTTTACAATTTTTTTCACAATTTTTTCATAATCCCTTTTTTTTTTAATTTTTACTTAATATTTTTTAAACCAAATTATTTTTTATTTTTTTTAATCTTTACACTATATTTCCATTTAACTTTACTAACAAAATCTTTTCCCCTTATTACATTTTAATCATTTTTTACTGATTCATATTATAAACACCATCCATCCTTACATTTTATTAAAATCTTTCATTATTCAAATATTTCCATTACTTTTTCCATTATTCCCAATCTCATTTGTTTTTACTTATTTATCACCATATTTCCCCAATTATTCCTTACAAAATCTATTTTCCCAAACTTTTTATAATTTTATAATTCATTAAAAATTTTTTAATCCAACCAAATTATTTTACAAAATAATTATTTAAAAAATTTTAATCATAAACATCATTCAAAAAACCAATTATTCCCTAATCAACAATTCACATTTTCCCTTTCAAAAATCTTTTTACCTTGTCTTTTCCATCACTTTATACAATTTAATCTAATCATACTCCAAATTATCATAAATACTTTCAATCTCTATCACAATATACCTAATTATTTACACTAATTTTCCACTATACATCCAAAATCATCATTTTCCACATTTTACTTCAAGTATTTACAAAAAATTTTGCATTAATTAAAATCACCTTTATTTTTAATAAAATTTAATATCCTTAACAAAAAATAAATACATACAAAACAATTATAAACACAACATTTTACTTAAATCTACCCATACTATTCAAAAACCAACAATTTATTTTTTTTACAACCTATTAATATTTTTAACCCCTATTACCACCCCTTATCTAATTCCCAACATTTCAATTTCTTAAACCATTCCAAATTCCTTTAACTATCCATTTTTTTTTAACTTTAATTTAAAACAACCAACAATCATCCCCCAATTTTTATTATATTCTTTCAACCACAACCCTACATTTAAATTCAATTAACTCCTCCCCCACCTACAAAACAACTGATTCAACTATTATATCATACATCAATAAAACCCAAAACCAAAATTTAACTTTTTAATATTACATATTTTTTACACACCAAATAATTCCAAACACTACACATTATTCTTTCAACTCCAAATTAATCAACACACTTACCCATTTATCACACCCCTAAATAATTAATGTTTAACAAACAACATTCATAATCCCAAAACCCATTATTTTACATTAATAACACTTCTTTTAATACACCCCTCCATGATTATTGTTTACTAACTTTTTATATATGATATCACCAGTTCACAAACTTGGCAATACTTTATTTTTATCATCTATAAAAATTCAAATCCTTAAAATCTCTTTTATATAACACAACAAACAAAAAATTTAAATCCCACCCCACACATAAACATTAAATAACACCATTAAACTATAATATTTATCCAACACTCCATAAAATTCACAATCCTACCTTCAAATCTTTATAAATTATTTTTAAAATAACAAATCCCATTTCCATCCTCAAATTTTTTTACCATATCAATAACATCCCATAATCAATATCAACCATCAATAATTACCCCACTCCACCCAATTTTTCTCCCCTCCTTCCCAACCCATAATTCCTCATTCACTAAAACATTTAATAACCCTAATAATCAACTCACTACGCCAAACTTACCAACAATAACAATTATATAAATTATCCTAAAAAATTTTTTAATAACAATATACTATACCCCATTCAACCTTTCATAACATATAACCAAATATAAATTTCATTATATTTAATTTCTCCTTTCACTTTACCCATATTTCTTTAAAATATACCATAATTATTTACACTACTACATATTCATCTCATATATTTCAACTTCACAATTAAACTCCATCCCAAACAATTTTATACAAATAATGCCATTCAAACAAAATACACCTTAAAAAATACATAATAATCCTCAATTTTTAAACCATTTAATTATTAAACTTTACAACCTATAACTTTTTAAATTTCTACCCAACATTTATTATTAAACCACAACATTTCCTCTAATACCACCATTATACTCTATTACATTACAATAAAACACCCATCAATTATATTTTTTTAACTAAAAACAATTCAAAATAAATATTTTTAATAAAAATTTAAAAAAAAAAATCATACAAATTTTAAATATAAATATTCAAATATAACCTCTTTTTAATACAATATCATTATCTATAATACTCAAATCCACCAATCATAAATATCTAATTTTAAAACCTTATAAAAATTTATTATTTTACTAATTTCCTCAAAATCCAATAAAAATAAATAAATCATTATACTTAACATATATACCATAAATTTTATTAAATTTATTATTTTTTTACTCTAAAATACATTCAATTTTATTATTTTAATACCTCAATTTTCATAAATAACAATTCTTTATATTTATATTTTTTATCACGTTAACAACTTTTTTAAAACATACACTCCTTATATTACATCCATTTCCTTATAAAATTTCAACAAATCCCTAAAAAACTATACAAACCTCCATCATCTTTTTTCCTAAAATATTTTGGATAATTTTTAAATTAACCCCATAATAATACAACCATATTATCTTATATTTTTTTTTAAAAAAATTTATTCTTTACTTCAAACCCAAAAAAAAAATAAAAATCTAAATAATTATATAAATAACAATCCAATAATTAATTCTTTTTATAATTTATCACATTTAAAACCATAACCACATTTTAACTACTCAACTTACATATCTAATTCAATATACCCTCTACACAAACCTAACACTGATTTTCATACTCACCTTAAACAATTACTAATTTAAACAACACTATTTAAATAAATAATCATCACAACTAAATTTTACAAATTATACTTATTTTTTATACAATCCAACAAAAAAATATACCCTTAACCATAAAAAAATACTAATTAAATAACAACCCAAAACTAAATATTTTACACACACTAATCTAATCTTTTTAAACTTCACCCCCATTCCCCACAATACCTCTAATAAAAATCCTATTAAAATAAATACAACAATAACAATTAATACTCTTTTAAAAAAAACTTTTTTCATTACTTCCCTATATAAATCTTTTCACACTTCACCATATAATATCTCAATTCTCTAAAACAATTCATATATACTTTAATCTCCACTAAACTAAACCCTTTTAGTTCCCTCCAACCTACAATTCCCTTTTTATTACACTAATTATCATACAATTTATTATAATTAACATACCCTTCACTATCCTTATATCACAAAAAATAATCATCAATCACTACATTCCACCACAAATTTATATAAACATCTAAAAATATAAAATTCTCCCATATACAAAACTAAACATTTTTACTAATATAATCAATACATAAATACATCTAATTCTTAACTTATTTTAATTACACCTTATCCATATCCATATACACCCCCATATTTTTTTTTCTAATATATTATTATACCTATAATTTTTTAATACAAATAATCCCACATTCAAATCTTTCTTATATTTCTTTTTTACTCTAATTCTTTATTTTCATAATATTCCTTTATACAAAATAAAAATAAAATACTACAAATATTTAAAATAAAAATCATAAACAATATAACCACCCAATTTACCACACACACCAAAACTTATTTAATAATTATATTAAAAATAAACAAAAAATAACACCCCCCACCATCAAAATCTATTTTAAAAACAAAACTATACATACTTTTAAAAAAAACATATTCAACACAAAAAATAATATAACAAAAAAAAATCCCAACTACAATCCTTCTAATCATAAAAATCATAAATAAAACAAAAATATAACAAATAACCACCCAATAAAAATAAAATATCAAATTTAAAATATCAAACATTTAATTCCTAATAAAACAATCTAACACAACTAACATTAAAAAATAACACAAACTAACAAAAACAACCCATACATAAAACACCAACCCATATAAAAAAAACTTTACCAAAAATTCCAAATCTAATATCCATCACCCAACCACATATTATAATTATTCAATACTATCAAAATATAAATTATCAAATAACACACTAATAACAAAAATAAATCAAAAAAAACCCAAAAAAAATTAAAAAAAACAATACCAAACATAAAATATAAAAAAAACATTAAAAAAACAATACACATAATCAAAAAAATATATCATAAATTATTACACTCAAACACAATCTTAATAAACACAAATAATTATTAAACATTAACCAAAATAAAAAACTATATAAAAAATATAATAAAAATAAAATAAATAACAAAAATAACATATATTAAAAATAATTTATCCAAAAAAAAAAAATATTAAAAAATATCTAGATGCCATATTTAATTCTTCAACAAGAGGAATAGATACGACCAACATTCCACATCCTTTATAACTCGCTTCGTCCGCTATAACTTAAAAGGCGGATATTATTTCTGAATAAGTTCTTGCCTCCCCCTAAAGTTCTTTATAGTTCTGTATTTATGAAAAACTCAATTTCGCTCCCAGAGAACGTATTTATAAAAGATCCATTTGAGCAGAACAATTTACCCTCGAACTTCAAATGCTGGTTAATAAAATCTTTTTCGCTATACAAATTCGTTCTACAAACTGTCAGGGTAAAATTATAATGTGCTTATGCTTCTAACAGAAGTTTGTCGAAATTGAGTCCATCATTTCAAATTATATATCTAATATCTATCCTATATCTAATTTGGTTCAACACACACATTGTTTATTTTTTACACGCTTGTGCTTTTGATACCTATGATACTACTTTCTCGTGTCATGATTGTGAAAAGATACATGTTTAAAAACATGATGTTATATTATAAATACGATAAAATGCAATAGATTTTGACTAATTGTTGGTAGCGCCACTGTTGGAAAAAAATAGAAATAGAGTTAAGTATTTTTACTTTGAAAGTATATATTTACCAAATCTCGCGGCCAATCATTCCCAGCCGAAATGTTTCATTTGAGTCATTAAGCAATTACTATTAACATATCCATAATGCATTATCAAGCACAGGCAACATATGGACCGCGCCTGAATGGCGCGCTCCATCAGTTGTATGTGCTTGATGTAACAAAAACATGAGTCTGTATTCTGATACTGAATCATGCAATGTGACACCAGACGTACGAAAAAAGTGATACGCCAGTAGAAATACTTCATAAAATTGAATATGAATCTTTTTCGCTGTCAATCATTTTTTTTAGGTAGACATAGAATGCAAAACTCTGGTTCATTCACATCAATATGATATTAGACTATTTTTCAATCCAATTTTGGTATTACTTTGATCTAAAAGGGCGATTTACAGAAACAAAAATGGTTTAAAGGCTCTTATTGCTCGGTTTCCAGTTTTAACTTCGTAAAAAATAGTCTATAAGAAAATAATATTTTGTAATCTGCTTTGTTTTCAAAAGCAAATTAAATGGAGGAATTTTCCTTATTCTAAGAACCGATAAGCTTATCAAGCATCAACCTAAGACTGTATAGTATCGCAGTCACAATGACTTGACCAGCGGCGATTGGCAGCCTAGAAAAACTGCTCGCGCATTTTTGATCAAGTGCCTTAACTAACGGCCTCATCCCGTCGAATATATAATGCGTATGAGGCACATGAATCGCGCTGCTGAGGCGTGTACATGAAAGCACAAAAAATTCTGGTAAGGGCACTTGCGAATTACTAGTGGAGTTCTATCATTTATGAATTTATATTGTTTTCATACGACTACATTGATCTAATCTAATTCCACTGTTAAATGAATGATCCAGTTTTCCTCAAACACCACATGTAGTCGTATATTCAGAACGTTAACAAAAAGTGGGCCAAAGGTTGAAAAAAAAAAACACTTTTCAGATTTATGCCTTAATAAATGGTGTCTCATATTCTTTTTCTAACAACTAGCATCTTCCTTTCATATCCCGATAGCGCCGGAAGAGCAAAAAATTGAAAAAAAAATTTCTGTGATAACCTATTATTTTAAAAAAGAATGATTCACTGGAGGTTTTTCAATATATTTTACAACTGGGATATGACAGAGTAATGATGAGATTTTTTAATTCAGCTGCGTACTTCCGTCTCTTTTTAACTGGAATTCAAAGAACTGGGTTTCAAAGTATCGATTGCATAGGAAAGCCGTGACAAGAATAATTGATGGGAGTTATTTCCAATAAAATCAAACATATAATGCTTGACTGCTTTGTCAAGCATGTGCCACAGATAACATGTGCCTCGACGGCACGGATCATCTGTGACACATACTTGTTAAAATATAGTTAGTCAATCAACTCTGGCTCGGATGCGCTTTTCAAATGTCTTAATTAAACACTGTGACAAATGTACAGTAAATTTACCTTTCATTTACAGTAATTGTATATTTCCTAAATTCAAGACTTTCTTAAAAATATTTATGCCAAGTATGGACTGTTGATGTATTGCGCCTCGTACGCGCGTTACATCAACGAAGCAAAATTGATGAAGAAGTAGTTTATTTATAAGTAAAGTTACAGTTAAAGTGCAATGATATCCTGCATTTTTGTAAAGGTAATGACCACGGGTATATGAATAAAAATTTCTTAATTTAAGCGACCAGAAACTGGTACATGAATTGAAGCAAAACCCTTTCTATAATAGTTTATTATCATAGATTAGTCACCGTTAGTCATTGGTCATGTGTTTTTTGACAATTTTCCTCGTTTCAATTCACTTCATTTTCAATTTTTCTCAATAATAATGTGCCACATTATCGGTGTCCATCGGTGACTCAAGCTGCAAAGCATGTTTCGTAACATTTTTGACGGGAGCACGATCAAATAAAAGCCTTTGTAGTACTGTGTACTAAATTCAAGTATGATTATTTTGAAGTGTACTTTTAAAACCATCGAGAGTACTTTCAAGTTTTAAGTAAAAAGTCATATTTTTTCTGCAGTCATTCTTGATAATTTTTGCGGATTACATTCAATTAAAATAAATACCCACCGAGGAAAAAATTTCTGTGATTCGTTGGTCAAGTCGTTCTGTCGTTCGGTATAATGACGCCTTTGGTCCAGCTCAGTAGTTGAAGGCAATAGAATATTGTGATTCAAATCTGCAAAAATATTGTACTGATATTTTAGAACACCCTGAACGTCATAAAATCAATGTGCGATGAAGAAATCTAGGAAGGAATCTAAATATTCAAATTTACCAATTTACAAATTGTCACTTTTCTCCCCGGGAGTCGAAAACAAGAGTCTTCGCATTCGAGATCGCTAACAATGCATTTAATGCTTTTTTTATAGTATTCAAATGCGGTATCTAGTAATATTGTTCAGAACTTTGACATTTTAATTTGAATTTCAAGTGAAATGTAGCTTTATACCACACAGTCCACACAAAATGCATTCGAGGATTACAAATAGTCCACGTAACAGTGCCTGGAGCAGGCATGGGGTAGCGCATGATTGAATAACATTGAAAAAAAAATTGTAATCAGTCGGAAGACAGGAGGATTTTATTTGTTTATGATTATTTGCTTTGAACGGTTTAATGCACTGAATTGAATTTCATATTTTTTGCACCTGCTTTTTCATTATTAATAAGCGTGATCTCGAATGTAAGTAATTGGATGGAATTTATGAATAAGTTTGCGTGAACGATCCAATTATATTTTTTCACGCAAAATGACCTATAAATATCCAGGTATATACGATTTTATCGAAATAATTTCTGTACATATATACCTGCACATGAGATTTCATTTTATTCTGAAATTTATTCGACGATCAAAACGAGTTGCTGTGCTGTAATTCCATTATCAAATACCATACTCAACATATTAATAAGAAACGCAAAAACAATTGAAAAACTATTATTGGAGCGGAAATTCAAACACACAATAAAGAAAAAACATTTAAAACTGTTCAAACCACACAGGTTCATGCATTCACATACCCACTTATTTCATCTACGCCCTCATGTGGTAATGGACTTGATGATATATTGATAAGATTGCGATATATGAATATATTTTCCTGTTTAACATCCACTATAAAAGGTAAAAGTATTTTGTCTTAACC
>CAVMBJ020000233.1:0-15539 GCA_963675895.2 Styela plicata
TAAAAATAATGTTAAAATTCATTACAATGGGCACGGTACGCGGGTCACGTGATCATTTTTTCGAGTGTCATAACAAACGTTCGGTGTTCACTGCCTTATGGCTTATCATCGCCTCGCTTTACTGCTTATTGTACATGCTTATTGTATTATAAATAAAAGATATTGTGCCGTCACGGCTTAGTTACAAGCGTGGTGGTATTCATATTTACAAAATTATTCACAGAAAGCACAACGTGGAAAGCGATGACTTATCAGCGTTGATCGCAGACTCAACAGGCGATGGTCAAACATCTCTGGATTCAATCAAGGACTTACTGATTTTTACTGAATTTTCAACTACCGCAGCAAGGCCGGATGGCCAGCGGACTTAAAAAACAAAAAAAAAAATTACAGGCCAAACCTTATTTTTCCACAAAAGAGGGCTTAGTACAAAAGGGGACGTTCAGCTCGGGTAAAACTTCGCATTCCTAGCCGAACCAACCATTTTCAAACCGGAACTTGAAAAACCGACTTTGTTATAACTGAGTTGGTGGCTCCGGCCCTAAAAAAGGGGCGGGTCGGTTATCAAACCATTTTTGTGGGGGCCCCTTTTTCCAATGAGAATTTCGTTGGGCCGCACATCTCTTTATTTCTTAGGGGATTAGTTTATCAAATTATATTCATTATCGAATTGTGTTAATATTTATTTTTTTTTTTAGCTTTCAATTACTGGTAAAAACCATTATAAGGGGGAAAAATAGGTGGGAAAAATCGGGAGGGGGTCCCAAGTATTTCATTTTTGATAGGAGGGGGGGGTGGGGGGAGGGGGAATACGGGCCAAGCGAGTCGTTTCGCATACGGCAAGGTTTTTGGATCCAAAAAAAAATAATTTATAGGGCTATTTTTATTTCCTCTCTCGATTTTTTACCACATTCTATTAAGGAGAAATATTTTTATACTAACTTGCTCTTTCGTGGGGGGTGACTCCTAAACTTTTGGGCTATTTTATTTTTGTGTTAATTCCTTAATGATTAAAAGATATTTTTAAAAGGTAGTATTTATTTTATCCCTTGAAAAAGTACCAAGTTCCAAAAATTATTTTCTCGAAATTAATTTAAAAAAAAGGGTCCCAATTGATAAAAAAAAAAACCCCATAAAACTCAAAATTAAAATTATATTTTTACGTTGGCCACAAGGGGTTTGGGATATAATTTTATGTCTTTAACAAAAAGGATTTATTTTTTACTATGTACGGCTTAAATCTATTTAAAAATTATTATTTGTTAAATATTGAATGGGGATAAATCATAATTTACTTGATATTTCCATCTGCTTTTTTGCCAAATGAAAGGGGGGACCGTGGGGGGGGGGAATGGGTCTCAAAAAAAACTAATGAAGATTGTGGCTCAAGTTCATTTTTTAAATGGTTTTCCATTGATCTTTATAACTTCGATACACGGGGTGCATTTTTTCTTTCAATATATTTTTTTCGATTTTTTGTTCAAACCCCTTTGGTCAGTAAATTTTTTATTTATGCCTTGTTAAGTAGAATAAAACCGATTTGCTTAGTTTCCGCACCCGCGTGCCTTCTTTACGTGATTTCGGTGGTTTTTTTTCCGTAAATCTTATTTTTCGAAGCACCAATATATTCGGGGGAATTTTCAATCGCGAACTCGTTTTTCACTCGGAAACGGAACCGGTTGGATAAAATGGAAACTAGGAAATTTTTTCCAATTCTTACAGATAAAAAATTTGCCAAGCGATTTTATTATATTTGTCCGTTTTTAAATAAATTAGGGAAAAAATTAGTTGTCTAAGACATTTGCACGTTTTGAATTGAAAATATCCCCCACTAATATAACTTTAAAATTTTCTTGATTTTTAAAATGTAGACAAGTTGTAACAATAAAAAAAATGGGATATTTGCTATTTACATGCTGGAATTAATGATTATGATCCAATTCGAAAAAACAAAAAAATTATTTGAATCAGATTTTCGAAACTCGGAAAAATGATTCGTTTTTGCCCAGCCCCCTATCCACACCTCGACAGGGGGGCCGGCGATTCCCATCAAGTGATTCCCATTTACCTAATCAATCGAAAATTTTTCTTGGCCTTGGGGAAAATATATTTTTTGGTGGTCCTAAGGAATTGTTGTGGGAAAGAGGGAGTGAATGAAACCCATCGGCTAGGGCCTCACGTTTCGTTTTCAGGATTTAGTTTTAAGTTGTGCGGGGGTTATCTGACCAGTCTATTAGTTTTTCCATGCTATGTAACGTACGGGTCAGCAGGATTGCGATGGCTATAAAATTCCATTAGGCCATGTTAGGGGACAAGTTTTGCAATGGGGGGGGGGGGGGGTATTTGGGAGTTTAGAGAAAAAAACGGTTTTCGTACGGGTTTGGTTTGTTTGGCACGGAACTGGCAGTATTTTTGGTTTACTTTGAAAATTATAAATTTTTGGTATATTCTTTACCAGGAATCCGATTGGTGTTGGCGTTCCGGCCTGTGAAGTGAATTTTTTTAAAAAAACAGATTTTTTAAAATAGATAAAAAAAACCATCTTAATAAAAACAAGCGGGAGGGATATCCAAGGGGTTCATAAATTAAATAACCAAATTGTAATAGTACGCAGGGTGGGTTGGTGGGGTTGGTGGTGGTATTATTGATTCTATACCTAAAGTTCTCAAATTAAAATTTCTTGCGCCTTGCCGCAGGACATTTTTGTATAAACTTGATTTTTAACCCAGCAAGTAGATATAAAGATTAGGGGGGGGAACAGTAGAAAATCCTTTCCCACCCCAAACAACACATAATTGAAGGAGATTTATAAAAAAGGATTTTTTCTTTAAAAACAAGTTTAATTTTAACTCAGTTGATTACTAGAAATTAAAAACTTTAAAATCGTTTTTTTTTTCCAAGGTTTCCCCAAAACTTATTTTGCGTATGGAGGGCGACGGCCGCGCGGCCGCGAGTGTGGAATCATCAATCTTGGGCGTTTATCTTATCTTTATTTATAAATATTCCATTCATTGCGGGGGTTTACAATCTTTTAGATTTAGATGGGCCTCCTGGAATAGAATTAAAAAATTGATTCGCATAGGAAATGGAATACACCAATATAGTATAGCTTTTGGTGAGACAAACAGTGGTAAAAAAGAAGATCACATGTAATAAGTACACAGTCAGAATTGCTAGTAATTAATTTCCTTTATTACTAAAAAGAAATTTACTATAGCGACTGTTGGGGGGACCGGGGGGTTAATTTTTTTCAGGGTTTTTCTCCAGTTAGTACTAATGAATAAGTTACATAAACTGGTAAACATGATATCAACATTATAATTATGGTTAGGAACATAAGTTTGTTGGTTTAGGGGGGAACTGTATAACTCCCAACTTGCTACTATAATTTGTTATAGTTAACTGATAATTAATAGCAATTTAGACGCCAGGAGGGAGGGTTCGAAGAGAGGCAATATTAAGAAGGTCCAGATCGGGGGGAATTATGAACAATTTAAGCTCGAAATATGAAACAGCGTTTTTTCCCCACATCCAAAATAATTATATTACTAAACAAAACTAAGAACAACCAAGTTAAAGGGAAAGTTAAAAAAATCCTTTTAGACATGATTCGGATCCGAATACTTTTTAAATTTTAATCCCCTTGGGCAAAGGGTCTATTAAATATCCCTTCTAATATAGTTATTATTCTAAGGATGAATAAAGTCTAGAGATTTATTTGACCTTTTACTAAGCGAACCACTATTAAAAAATTTTTAGAGGCCCCTGATATTACAGTTACTTTTACACCGTTAATTAAGTCATCTTTTTGGCACGTTCGTTAGCAGAGCAAACAAGGCATATATCTCCCGATTGTTAATCACATTGGCTTTTCTTTCCAAGGCGTTGTTAAAAAACGGGGTGTCAGGGGATATTTCGAGGGAGTGAAAGTTTGGGGTTCAAAATTTCGTGAATACGAAGGATATTACGGGAGTTTGCAAAATCGTGGCACCCATGTACTTTCCCTAAATATTTTGGATTTTAGTGGTGTCTCGGGGAATGGTCACTGAGCAACTTTTCCAAAATCGCAAAAGGTCGGGAGAAATACATAGATACAGAGTCGCAAGTACAGAGATCAAAAGTTTCTATCCCCCCCTAATGAAGGCTTGTTTCCCCATCAGAATAATTTCATCTGCTCAATGGAACAGAATATGATTTGAGTTTCCAAGAACTCAAATAAAACATTGTTTTCATAGTAAAAAACCCACAACTTATATATTTCCTTTATCTTTGGTCATTAAATAATCAGTATAAAATAAAACAAGGAAGCACAGTGCATATTGTACAACAATGACCATGGATAAACTCTCCATCCATTAACCTAAAATTTACCAAGGGGATAAAAGGTTGCTAATTAAACCTACAAGGGAGAGCGGCCATTTCCATTGAAAGTTTAATAGAAATAGAGATGTGGGACAATATTCCCAGAAAAAATTCCGTGATTCGCCTCAAAATACAAAAGGTAAAGGCCGGCAGACTCTGAGCGGAGACACTCAAATTTTTTATTCCAGTATGGGTCCGGGGAGGGAGTATCAAGGTTCGGCGTTTCTGACAATTTTAGTCAAGGGTTTCGTTAGTAAGATGTTCACACCACAAGGAAGTACGAGGTTCGAGATCGAGGACTAGCGACTACTAGTGGCGATCTTTCGGAATCGTGTTTCGTTGACATAACGAAGGGGTTTCTCTACACAACACTGCTTATCTTCCATTCCCCCTGATGCCTGACAGAGTACTACGGTACCTACTATGTAATATAATTACCAATAAATTTCGCCAAAAAACCCCCCTGTAAAACAAATATTATTAATGTGAACTGATACCAAACAATCTTTGGGACCTAGTCCAATTGTGATTAAAAATATCAGGCCCCATTTCGGTTTAGAAAGAATTAAATAATATTTATGTTACATTACGCCTCCTCTGGAAAATAATGGTCTATTGGGCCATTTTCCTTAGTAAAAAAAAAATCACGCGGTCCCACATAAGCAGGATTTCTTACTGTAAATTAAAATGGAGAATAACCAAAAAGTGGAATAGGGTTCATAAATATATTCTCTATAATACCTCGGAGTGATTTTCATACATGCTATAGCTTATGGAATTTAGGCAATGAGAGGGGGCCCATATTTGAAATCATTCCCCCATTTTTTTAAAAATTAATAAAAACGAATCACGGGGAGGTTTAATCAACTTTGTCAATCCTTGCAAGAACCAAGGATTTTTCTTTTCCTTGAGATAGCACGATTGTATAAGAATGGGAAGGGCCATGAGTAAATATTAGTACTAAATGTCGTAGAAGGAATTAATATGGATGATGTGAATTGAAAGCGATAAAATATATGATTTAATTATATACTAGTATCAAAATTAAATAAGGAGGTTTTAAGTTGGGCTCTAGCACATAATCCTGATGATATATCGAGCTGATTAAACGCTAAAATAAATATTTAACTTATCTTGTAAAAAATATTTGTTTAGATGTAGATTATTTTGATTTTTTTTTTTAAAATTATGACGGATTTTCCCAATTTTTTTTTCTAGTAAATTATGCAAATTCCCTGTGTTTATGTATTTTAATTTTTTTCCAGGTGGACAATAATGCTTTGTATTGTATGGCATCCAGTTTAATTAGTTGGTATTTCCGCTGCGAAGAGAAATCCGGTAAAATAATTGGACAGTTTTTCTAAAATTAAATGTGGTAAAAAATATTTATTTTTAGGGTGGATTTATGGGCTTTGGTCAAGTTTATAGGGGGGTAAGGCCAATGATTAAAATTTTTTTTTCTCTTGGATTTTTCCGACCCCACTTTGATTACAAATCTCCATGGGTTTTCCCTCGTTTGGGATAAAATTTTTTTTGCCGATTATTCAAAACCAGGCCTTCAATGTTGGCCTAGTTTGAAAGATTGAAGTTTCATTTGTGGATTTGTTTGGGGATCCTTAATAAAGTTTTCAATAATTTGCACCAAACAGGCGGGCCCCCATTACTTATTACACAACACCACAAGCCGACCAACCAATTTTAATTTACCTTCAATTAAACTAGACATTGAATCCAGTTTCTTTTTAAAATCCAATATAGATAATAACCCAAATTTTAAATACTAGGGGGGGAAACAAATTTGCTTATAACATCCAAGGGCAAAGCTAATAATTTATTAGAGGAATAATATTTTAACTGATTACGACGATATAACAATATGAATTATTATTTTAACATGTTTACCCCACAACTACGATAAGAGCGTTATTTACTTTGCATAAATTTTTTTTAAAAATAAAAAACAAAAATATGGGTACTTTTATAAATGATAATATCTTTATTTAGAATTGGATTTTGTCCTAAAAACTGTTTTTTCGAATTTTATAAGTTTAGGTTTCTCTTCAATAAAATACTATTACAATAATTTCCCATCTTCCCAATTCCACAAACCTTTTTATCTATTTTTCTAGATTTAGCTTCGATTTCATATTTTAATGGAATATTTTCTTTGGAGTTTGGTTTGGAAAAATTCCCCCTTTACGTACCTAATTTTCTAACACTATTTTCGAGAATAATCCCTCATTTATACTTTCCTATAATAACTATTTTTTGTATATTAATCAATTAAATATCGGCATGGACCAACCCGGAATTTTCTTTCCCTGGAACTGGGAATTTAGTCTTTCCCTGGATCAATATGATGGAGTCTAAAATAACATAGAACCTTTAAGACTTACCTGATTTGTATATTTTCAATCTACATCCCAAAAGTTTTATTAAATAACTTTGTTTACCCTAGAACCCAGGAATTATTTTTTCTTTTTCTTCGTTGATTCCCAGAGTTTTTGTTTTAAAATACTGTTAAATTTTTCAGATTTTGGGTGTTGGGATACGAATATTCAATGTTCCGGGAGCATTCTAACTTTATTTCTATAATAGCAAATTTTTTTCGTGTTAATTCTTATTGAAAGGCCTTTTATTTGTTGCATTCGAATTAATTTTTTTCCAACAAGTTTAGGAGGAAAAAGGGTAAAGCATGGGGTTAAGTCGGCTAATTGTACCTTTTACTAGGCACATAATCAACCATTTTGATTGTCGTTTTGTTAATATTTGACATAATGCCTCAAAGGTAAATCACATGGAAATATGAGTGTAATTTCTCGCGAAGGATCTCCAAAAAAAACCTACTATGAACAATATTTCAATTGTTTCTTATCCTTGTTTCATTTTTTGAACGTGCATGTATAAAAAGTTGTAGGGGGTCCGTTCAGTATATATGGTATAGTCTCGATATATTAATAAACATATCTACATTAACGGGTCTTTCGATTATCGGGTTTCGGTTGTGTTTATAAAACACTCATTTACTTTTGGCCGCTAGTGGACCGCCGTAGCGTTTTCTTACATCTCCTTATTTTGTTTATAATTTGTTATATATTTAGTGCAGGTGGGTCACAAATATAAAAATTTTTATTTTTGGATATGCTTAAGGATGTGAAATGGTATTTTTTTCGAAAACTAGGTGGATGGTGAATTATTTCGGGGAAGGGCTTTGGTCCAAAAAAGTAATCCCTTATTTTTGTTCCATTTTTCATATTCATTGCCACGGGGGGGGGGGGGGTGTAGGTTGGTTTGGCCAAATTATTAAAAATAACGGTAGTTAGAATCCATTGTTGTGGGAGGTTTTGATATTAATTACGCCTACCAGGAGTTAGTAGGGTTTTTAAACAACCTTTATCGGGTTTAATATTTATTATTACCCTTGCATTTTGTTTACTGTATTTAGACACCAAAAGAGTTGTAAAACACGATGAACATATTTCCCCACCATTTTTGGTTTGTGTACTTGGGATTTGTTTTGCCGGTCGTACGATAGGGCTGTGAACGTTTAATATTATATGAAAACTTAATGGGGTCGATTGTTCTGCGATTTTAAAAACTCAAGGCGGGGGCCAGCTCCAGTGTTGTAAGGGTCTAATAAATTATGAACTGGAAATTTTTTGCAACATTTTTTTAAATGCTAGCCTTTCTGAATGCTGTTTAAAATATAGATGTATATTTGATTAAAAATTTTTCGAAAAACGAATACAAATAAAATTTGGCATTACAAATTTGAGAAAAGTTCATTGCGCAAAATATTACGCTCAATCCCACCATGACAAATGAAATTAAGAAGATGAAATTATAATGAAATGTTTAAAAAAAAGCCATTTGGATTTATTATTATATTTTCCTCCATTACCAGTTTGCACAAGTAGAACTTCAGTCAATATCTTCTTTTAACCAACGAAAAAAAATGCAATGGGGATCGCGTTTGGGCTGTCGGTGGCCCAGAGACAGAAGTAGAAGTTTAGTATCATTTGCAACAGCTGGTCTGGTCTATTACGGAAAAAAAAACGGAAGTACTACGTCTTGTATTTTTTCTAGAGGGAAATGACACGGTGGGTACACATCCTCTCATCTTACGCTTATGTTGGAAAGGGAGCTTACTGATGGAAGTATTTGCAGCTTCTGGAACGGAGACAATTATGATCGAAATTATGGACGTGCAGC
Source organism: Styela plicata (assembly GCA_963675895.2). Taxonomy (NCBI): domain Eukaryota; kingdom Metazoa; phylum Chordata; class Ascidiacea; order Stolidobranchia; family Styelidae; genus Styela; species Styela plicata. The sequence goes on from CAVMBJ020000233.1 coordinate 8,575, forward strand.
AATAAAACCGAAAATATATTATTGACCTTTCCATTTAAGAATTAACGATAACAAAAGAAAAAAAAAACTTTCACATTTGCAATTCAGGACTATTTTTTTCGAGATGGAATGTGATCTTTCGTAGTCGACCATTCGTTTTTTTGGGAAATGTGAGTAAATGCGATTTTGCTTTATAATATCAAGGTTCAAATAATTCTCTGTTTTCCATTCTGTATGTGGTGAAAGATAAAATTGGGAGTTTATATAAAACAGAAATTCGGTAAGACCTTAATCTAGATCCAGTTGGAACAGGGTATTTTTAAGTCTACACTTTGAGTTGATTCTCTTATAAAAAGGGCAAAAAGCCGCCGTGTTTCTGTATTTAAACTTTGGAATTCGAGATTCTCATCTGTTTGGATACATGCCAGAGTTGGATGACGCGATCTAACAGGGGGACTCAAACTTAAAACACGGCGCCACTTGCTTAGGGTAATATTTTTTTCCCGCCTTCGTGATGTAGTTGAACACAATTTTTTGTAATCGAATCAGAATCGAAAAAATTCACCTAAAAAATGTTTTGATACTGATGAGCAAAACTATTTACAGTTTAGATCGTTCCCAATTCGATCAGAAATATTTTAATTTAAACATTCGAATCAAAATTAAGTAAAGATAATCTCGAATCAAAATCGTGAATCGTTCATGGATAAAAAACTTGCTAAATTGGATTCTTATCCAGTGGAATTTTTTTTTTAAATTTATTGCGCGCGCGGTTGGAACGGGGGGTAATGGCAGTCCGATTTTGGTCAACCTTTTCAATTTAAAGACATCAAAATGGGCAAATTTCACAACATCGAAATTCGATTTGGTTAAATTTTGACCAATATCGATTGCATTTGGGGTCGTTAAAAAGAATAAAATTTTCGCTTTTGGACTTGAGTATAATTGAAAGTTACATCGCGTTTAATTCTGTTTAAGCGAATGTTTTTATTAATTCACGGTAACTGTAAATTACTTTGATATCAGTAATAGTAAAAATGGGATAAATCGATATTTTTTTTTTTTGGAAATCAGCGATTCGATCGGATCCGGAAAAATTATTCGAATTCCAAGTGATTCGGTTTTTGCTCAGCTCTTGCTCTTCCAATAAGTAAAAATTTATTACTATTTAGATTGCACGCCAAGGAAGATCTGCCAAAAAACAAACAACCTACGGTCTTATGACTAATTCAACAAATCATAATATATCGTACGGTAATTACAATGTACAATGCGTCTTCGGGAAATATGTTATTCAACGGTAGCAAATACGTGACTGATATGATTGCATTCGTGGTTGGGGGGTTTTCGCTGTGTACATGGCTACATGGGAACTTCCTGAGCAGTATGAATGCGACAAGGGTTGGTAGAGTAATGCATTCGGAATTTGATTAGGAACTTCATGTTTCATTGCATCTTCTAATGATTTTATTAATACGCTTTAATTGTTGAAATGTATCCCAGTCAAACTTGGGCCCGAGTGGTCGAGTATATTAAGGTATAAGTTAGTGTCATACCAAAATTCACAAACATGGGGGGACCCATAGATAAATTACCCAATTTTTTTTGGGGGGAAAACGCTACAACTGTTGAAAGGTATTCCCAATCAAACTTGAGAGCCCGAGTTATATAGGTAGAGCCAGAGGCCGAGTTATATAGGTAGGGGGGCCGACAAATTATAGGTAAAAAAGGTTGGTGTCGTATCTTCTATCAAAATTTCCGCTTGGAAGCCTGCCAGAACTACTTAATTTAGTGCAGTTCTAGTTTTTATTGGATTTCAATTTAATCTACGCAGAATTGGAAATTCCCAAAAAGCTTATTGCAAAAATTTCCTTTAGTAGCGAAAGCTTATTAAAATGTTGAGTCGAGAATGTGAAAATCTGAACATCGCATACTTCGATAAACCTTGATTTATAGGCTGGGGCAGCTTCGACCCTAAAGAGGAATGGCGAAGGGGCAAAAAAAATCTGTAACCTGGACTGGAAAGGCACAGTTGTAGGCATGAAAAACTAAAATCATGTTTTCAATTCATTTCCGGGTAATATCGGCAAATCCTTGCTGCGCAAGATCTCGGCCCCTTTCGAAACAAATAAAATTATCATTTGGAAAAAAACATTAATATTGAATTTGCAAAGCTAAACTTATCACTGCAAAATGAGGATATTGTTCTTGGATCTCATCATTCTGTTAGGTTTATTTATTTTTATTTGCTTTCAGACATCTGGGCAGTTCGAAAGTTTTTCATCGAAAATTAATTTAAGATGGAACCGTAAAAAAAAAAAAACATAGCTTTGGATATTTATACTCACTCGAAGTTGCAGGTACAGGAGTACACAAAACAGGGGGATGACGAATTAGCTCCAGGTCAACTGCCTTCTCCGACCCATGATCATTCCAAAGGAAGCGGCTCTTTTTTTCGCTTAAGACAAAAAAAAAAAAAAACATTTTTTAAGCGTTTTCGCAACGAGCATTTTCTTTTATTAGATTTATTTATTTTTTAAAGAAATTTTGTGTTGGATTAAATGATAAATAATCAAAACTAAAATATAATTGGGCTTTAAAAACAATATCTGGTAATTTTTTTTTACACTATTATTCATCTTTATAGCGTTCGAAAATATATCTACGTAACAGAATTTAAAAGCGATTTTAAAACTTGAAATTACAGATTTTTTTTTTGAACTACAAATCCCATGTTGATTCACCAGTGAAAATTCCTAATCCATGGTTTGATCATGTGAAAATATCATAGGCATGAGACATTGATGAGTTGCGCTTTCGAGAAGCAGTCCTATCTCTGGTTTTTCACGCTTTGACGTAAATACAATTTCTAATACAAATGTGTTTTCCCATCAGAAATATTCCAGAGAACACCAGCTTAATATATAATATAATATATGCATAACTTAGCGACCTTTTATTTTCACAGGATAAAGGAGCTCACGATATCAAAAGAACAAATGTAAAAATCTTATTTCACCGACAAAAAACCAACCTTCAATATTTTTTTTAAGAAGCGAAGTCGATAAAAAACCCCCCGATTATTGCGTCACAAACAACACAATTTTCTGTTTCATCAAATAAAAATGTTTTACTGTGGAATTGATCGTTGGACGAGAGGTTGGTTCGACAATGAAATCTGTCGCTAAAGTTATTTTACAAATCAGGAGAATCGACAATCAGACTCAAATATGCGTTGATTTTTGAGATGAATTGTCGGGGCAGATTGATGAATATTGAGGATTACGATGACAAGAAAGTGTGATCGAAATATCACTTTCAAAGATGATTTCAGTAGCACAAAAACATTCTTCGAGTTTGTACAAGAAACAAAAACTGTTCAAAAAACTTCTTTTAGTAAAATTATTTTAAAAACGTAAATGTAAAAACTTGAAGTGATTCCTTTTTCTATTGATTAATTAATATAATTCAATTCGCAATCATATATGTAAATGTTTTTTTAGTCATTAATCTGTGATATTTATTCTATAGGAAACTAGCCTCCTCTCAAATATAAAAAACGAGTGCCCATTTAGCTCAATCGGCAAAAGCGCTGTTTATCTTATCAATTAAATAATCATTTAACATTTTTATTGTGGGCTTTGCCGTGGTCGTTAAACAAACATTTTTATGCGCCCAGTGTTTTTAAAACTTGTAGTTTATCGATTGACTGTTAATTTCTAGGTTAATTTGCAGTATAATTGTAAAACTCATCTCAGGGAACAATGTGGCTTTGGCCCTATTTTGAAACTTTGATGGTTCAACAAATCACACTGGGGAACTCAAATCACAACTTGGGCACATTTTTTGGGGGACTGTTTTTAGAATCTGGCATTTATCAAACATATTGAGAAGCCATAGGATTAATCAGTGGCTGAATGTATCTGAACTCATGATTTTATCATTGACCCATACTTGCCGAGGCCATAAATCTTAATAATTTAGTTTCAATCACGCGTGATTTAAAAAAAAAATTTTGGGCCAATTATTTTCCGCGGGTTCCTCGCCGAAAAAATTCTGCTATAACTGAACAATATACAAAATGGGCATTTGTTACCCCCGATTACATTTTTTTACACAGGACTTTGACTTTTAATAGAAAAATGAACCGCGTTTTACAATATATTTTTTCTTATCTTTTTCAGAGATATTTGATCAGATATATATTTTTGGGGCGCTCCATCTGGTGGATCATGCTTGACAACATACCCATAATTATCTCTTTTCATTTGGGACCAGAATATTAGAACTTATTTCTGCTCTTCCTTTTCACGCATCATATTATCTCCGACATACTTTTTCATGATAAAATAATCGGTTCTGCGAAAGATAATAAAATCACTAATTTCCTCAATTTCACATAAAAAATAAGCCAATATTTTGGCATTTAATCTACATCCATGCTTTTACCGAAACTGGGCACAACTGCGGGAAACAATACCAAAGTTTTGCTTATTTAAGTGCATTATTATTAAGTTATTAAAATCCCCCCCCCCCCCCTCCGTCATCGTTTCCCATAGATTGTTCAGTATGTGGCCTCCATTGCTGACATAGCATGGCAGGTTGAAAAAAATCTGAAATCGGATTTTGAGTTCCTCCAAGCATAGGTAATAAAAAATAGTAGGCCTTCATAGGGTTTTCTGGAATCACACAAACAAAAAAAACGCAAGGCTTTTCATATTTTTCTAATTTTTTTTGCTAGTATTCATACTCTAGCAATCTCAGAAATTCAACAAAGAAAATCTAAAAATTTTACAGGCCCTACAGAAATCATCTATTAACACTCTAATACAATATTCATTTAAAACAGACCACTATGAACACTGAGAACTTGGTTACCTTGGGTAGGGGGGTACTTCGGCCCCCCAAAAACAGGAATATTACATTCTTGAACATGCACAGGCAATTTTTTCTACCATAAAACAGTGAGGGGGGTTTATGGTTGCAGAGGGGTTTTTGATTTTCACCAGAAATAATAAACAAGGACAATTAAAAAAAATTACGCTAACAGAATGGTTTATAATTGAAACGACCCCAGACCATGAACCTCTTCTGTGATAAATGTTTCGCATTCTTAGTTTTGTTGGAATCGCTTAGAAATTAATTGAAAGGGTTTGGCATTTGGGAGCCAAGCCGACCATAGAGTCCAAGCTTTCCCCAACAGTAAATTTTTCTCCGAAACTAAAAAAAAAAAAAAAACGGAGGATAGTTGCCCAACTAATTAAAACGGTGGTACCGAAAGAGGGCGAGTTGCCGAAGGGCCTCAAGGACAAACCCAGCCTTTTTCGGTTGAAATGGATGGAGCAAATAATTTCAAAAATTGTGGGATCAGGGTTTGATAACAGAACAAAAATATTTCCAAAAGATAGACGGGGGGATTTTAATTATGGCCGGGTTTTTCAGATGAACAAATCTTGGGGACAAAATAAATCAAATGGGCCCAATTTGGGGAGACCCAATCGCAATGGTAAAACGCCAAATTATGGGCCGTAATCGTAATATTAAAAAAAATACAGGCAAGGCGATCCTATTATAAACATCCCAAGTTTCCAAAAAGAAGATTTCAAATAAAAAATAAACTTTCAGGGGTGATTTTCGGAAAAGCTGTTTATAACATTTTTTCATCGCTTACTTGAGTTTCAGGGGATTCATGATAAAATCCAATAGGGGAGTGGCAATATGGATAACAAAATGTTATGAATTATCCCCACACGGAAAAAAAAATTGATCGTATTGTTAATTCACCGACTAAAACCCCCACTGATGGGAATCACCGGGGCCGCCGGTCCTTTAGGGGGACCCCGCCGGGGTTTATAGGATACAACTTAGTTATGCCCTAAAGAAAAAATGACAAATCTCTGGATTGGGTTTAAGCATTTGTGTCAAATACCTTGCAAGCAAATTCATAAAAAAAGTAGTAAACTTAGAGGGAATTGTTGTATACCGTGTAAAAAAAATGTATCCCCCAAATTTATTAATAGAAAAATTGGGGGGATAAAAACTGATTTTAGCTTAACTCGGGTAAGGTGGGATCCAATGATTATGATTGTTTTAAACCTGTACGTTTTACCATCCAATTGTTTGAATTACAACTATAGGGGCTTTGCAGGGAACGGTTATTTTGATTTCCAAGTTTACTGGGTATAGGTGTTTTACGGGATAAACGGCCCACGAGGCTGTTGACTCGTTTGTCACTTCTAGTTAAATTTCAGTGGCATTGGTAGTAATGATTAGGGTTTTTGGCACTTAACCACATTTTTTGTATTTTTACCCTGTTTTTACTTTTTGCCGGGAGTTTCCTGCTGCTGGTGGGTTGTTGTTTGGTTTGGGGGGTTGGCGTTTTAGGGTATCACACCTTTTGTTGTGGTGGGGCTGGCACACAATTTCGGGATCGGGGTCGGTAATATCTTTTTAGTGTTTGAATATATTTTTTTTTTTGTTTTTAAACTAGAAAAAAATTTCCTAATTCCATTTTTTATTTTCGGTAATTAAATAAAATAATAAAATCGAGGGAGCGGGGCGGGGGGGGGGGGGGGGGAAACAAGAATTTTTTTTTGGCCATTCTGGGAACTAACTTTTAATAATCCCGCATCAGTCCGGATCAGTCTTTGCTCCGGGAAGAGGACGAGAATTGTAGAAAATCTGTTGAACCAATTTTTCCATTCGTGAAATATTTTTAGTGTTTATTGGAAAATATAAAATATATATTATCCGTACACATATAGTCTAAGTAGTGAACGTTCTCTAGCGTACAGGGAAGAAAACAAAATGAGAATTGCACTAGTATTATCCAGTTTGCCATGTTTATTCTTCGCTTTACTTATCATCAAGGAATAACAAATCCCGAAACTTGGTCAACGTGAGTTAGATTTATTCTAACTATAGTTTCTCGAATTTAAGCCGCAATGATTCCTTTTATATTAACTATAGCGAGGAGTGTTCTCTAA
>CAVMBJ020000234.1:0-15518 GCA_963675895.2 Styela plicata
ACAACAAATATTTCGTGCCCTTGATCGTTGTTGGTGGAGGCAAAGTCGGTTGCTCTAGACACATTTCTAAAGCATTTGACAGAGTTTGGCACCAAGGTCTGTTGCAGAAAATTCAATCGTATGGGATTTCTGGACAAGTTTTTTTCAGTTGTCAAATCTTTCTTTATCCAATCGTAAGATTAATGTTGTTTTGGACGGACAACGTTCAGGTAATTATTCCATTTCATCCGGTGGTCCCTCAGGGGTCAATCCCTTGGTCCAACTTTGTTCTTGATATATATTAATGACCTGCCCGATAATTTGATATGTGTATTTTTGGTAATTTACGCTGATGATACAACTCTATATTCTTGTCTCAATGAAAAATCCCTCCCGGAACAACGTCTAGCTCTGGCAAAATCACTTGAGTGTGATTTGGCCACAGTATCTAATTGGGGTGACACTTGGCAGGTAACTCTTAACTCGGAGAAGACTAAAGTTTTATCAAGTAATCGTTACACTAATACGAATGCAACCCAAATTTCATTATCTGGTACTGTTCTGGAGGAATCATTAAATATTCGTCTTGTTGGACTCACACTGTCTAAGGACATGAGTTGGAATGAATATGTCACCAGTATTGCTAAACAAGCCTCGATGAAAGTCGGTTCTCTATATCGAGCTCGCCATTATCTCACTCCCGAAATCATTCTCCATTTGTACAAATCATTGATTCGACCCTGTATGGAGTATTGCTGTCACATTTTGTGGGCAGTGCCGCTGTCACTGTTCTTAGCATGCTCGATCGTATTCAAAGGCGTGTGGTCAATAATGATTGGTCCTAAACTTTCCTGCAGTCTGCAAAGTTTGACAACACCGCCGCAACGTTGCCTCACTATGTTTATTTTACAGATATTATAATGGTCTTTGTTCAAAAGGGAGCTTTCTGCTCTCGTTCCTCAGAACAAAATTTTTAATCGATCAACACGATTGGCTACCAATTCGCACCTATTCACTGTGGAGGTTCCACAATGTCACAAACAGTTTTATGCAAGAAGCTTTTTTCCAAGAATATCAAAACTTTGGAATTCCTTGCCTTCTTGCTGTTTTCCTGATCGTGTTGACCTACAAGGCTTTAAAACTCGCGTTAATAGACATCTATCAGGGATGGGGGTTCTTTAGTTCCTGCTCCTGCATTTTATGTAGCTCTTTGCACTTTAGTGGCTGCAGGAGAATTTTCAAGTTTGATTCTTCTTCTGTGTCCTTGCTCTGAGCGAATTTCAATAAAAAAATAAAAAAATAAAAAAAAATCATTATGAATTTAATATGTCAGCTTGTAACATTTTCTCGGATCATAGAATCACACAAACCGGAATGTTAAATTGAGTTTTTAAACAAATTAGACTGATTTCTACCATTGGCTTGTCCTTTTAAGCATGCTGCATCATCAGAGACAAAACTTTTTGAACATGTTTCCCAAAAAACTGATTCTGTGTGGAGAGTGGTATCTACCCCAGTTAATTTTCAAAAATACAACATACCTCTTTGCTTCCTTTTAGCCACTTACATCATACTGGTAATAAATTGAATCAATCCTAAACCTCATGCCTAGACAGAATAGCGAGGATTCTCCCTCCCAACCGCCCGCAATGTTAAATGTTGGGGTGTAGGTACACCAAAAAAATAGTGATTAGACAGAGACGTAAAAAGATTAAAATTTAGAAGAATTTCCAGAAAAAAGCTTCATTGAAGAAATTATTTCTTAAAATGGAAATTCTACTGTTATCGAGTGAAATACATTAAATGAATGGGTGGATTGACAAAAGATTTCCTGAGGAACAACAATTCCAGAAATCTCAGAAGAACACTATGTAAATAACTGTGGATGTTTGGACCAATCATATAAATATTGATATCAATTTAATTATATTGATATCATACATAGTAGGATTTGTTAGGTCCAAATATCAGCCTTTTTTGAACTTGCGGGATTAAAGCACCATTTTTTGAAATTTGATATTTAGATAATAAAATTCATGACTTTGATCGGCCCAAAGATCTGAAGTCGACAGATGACGCCATGATACCGTTTTCTTCAAAAATGGTTTTTCCACGTTTCAGGGTGATATATATATTAACATCAGATGAGAAGAGGAAAAATGCCATTCATGAACTGATGAATTATAAAAAAAAAATCGGATCCTTCATATTTGAAAACAGGATGGTCACTATGATGTCATACAGGGTTGAATGAGCAAATTTTATCATTTTTTGACTGTAGAATTAAAAAGCAAGTTAGTATTCCCCAAATATCGATTAGAGAAAATTCTCACACAAATTAGGTAGGGAACGAATAGCGGGGCCACCAGAAAAATACACAACAAAAATAGCTGTATATTGGCTAGAGATCTTCATAATTTTAGCATCACAGAACCCAATCAAAGTATCAAAATGGGTTGCTGAGTAAGTCTCAATTCTCTTGGCAAAAGTGGCTTGACACATAGCCCTTATAACATATTGAAGATGTGATAAAAAGTTACACTTTCATCATAAATCATGAAGCATGAGCCCAATGACAACAATGGATGATTGATTCACTCCATACGCAAAATCGAAAACAGCACCTCAAGAAAACTCAACTAACAGCCGCATACATGGCGAAAAGATACTTCAAAATGTAAATGTTGTCAAATGGTTATGTTGATTTTTGGTTATAGTATAGGCAAACAAAAGAATTCTAAATACTAATTCAGACACAAACCAAGTATGGAACTGCCTCTTTTCCATACCATATATATTCAATCAGTTTATGTGTCAGTCCAAGGTTGCAAGCCAAAATATTTGAGGGTCCGGACAAATATTAGAATTTATTGTTGCCAAGAAGAAATATAATCACTTAAATGAAGTTAAGTAAAATGTAACTGCCAGTGACTTGTTTAAAACTTTGGAAAGCAAAATTGAAATTTATCATTACAAATCATGATGACGCCACAAAAGGAGTAAAAATTTTGCTAAAACTAGCATCATGTCATATATTAAGATGAAGTGATGCAAATTTGAGTTTTCAGTTCTGGAATAGCTGAACAACTACTACAAAAAAAAATTTGGGATTTCCTGCATTTTTAAAGCACTTGAACATTGAGCTATTTTTTTCGGTGTAGCGCGCCACACTTGCTCTAAATAAAATCAAACCGAACAATCTTTTTCTCATCTAATGCATTTTTTTCTATGTCAAATAAATAATAATCGTGTATTTGCATAACTTCGAAAACAAAATCAAAAGTAACAATATCACACGATAAATCTACAAATCTGCTTCCAACTGGAATATCAATAATAAATAATTGGAAAATGTCGCGTTGTCTGGACATGAGCATTCATAGATCTGGATCAGGGGCGGAATTATGGAACAGTGTTTACTAGGACAAATCCGCCTCGAAAGTTCATTCGACAGGTTCAGAGATACAAACTTGGTAAATTTGATATTATGGAAACACCTCGTATCGCCGAAAGTCATTTACCGCCCTAAGTTACCAGAATGTGGCGTGTAAACTTGTTGTTGGCGCATTTATTTCACGCATATGTATAAAGGCCGAAATCGCTCCTCATTTGATCGACAACAGGTGGAGTGCTTTGATTTTCACGGGCCTGTAGTGATTGTACAATAATAATATACCGGTATCTAATAATGCTATCAAACATGCATATAATAACCATAACAGTGCGCCTTTCTTTTCCCTCAATTATTTATGATATTATATCCGTGCAATAATATTTTTTTTTAATCATCGTCCAATTGCAAATTACGTATAGGGTGAATACATATTCAAGTAGTTAGTGAGAAATATTGTGCTAAGTTCATTGATAGATTGCACGTCTGGATACGATTCGATTCTGACTTACTTGACAAAGTAAAAATTTCTGATTTTCTAAATCACAGTCAAAAAGCTTTCAAGCTATCAAGACGGCTTGTGAAGATATCTGGTTTTACCCTACTAAATAGTTAATACAACATCAAGAATTCAACCGAGTAATTTTATTTTACCGCTAAAATGTTGGTGTGAGGAGTTGATTATATTGCAATGTCAATTTTTTATGAAAGTATTTTATTTTTGAAAGCTTGGGTGCTGATGATTCAGAAAATACCAAAGTACTTGCAGAGGGGGGAGTTGCAACACATGCATATCTAGACCATACTATGTGAATATGCGCAGGAGAATATTATATATTTTGTATTACATCAGCTTCCCATGTATATTCCATGGGGTTCAATGTGAATAAATGTGGTAATATTACACTTCAAACTCATTGTGTGCTGCTAAAAAAATGAAGGACATATTGAAAAACTCTTGTGTCTCTTTACATTATCGAACAGGGTTTATTAATTTATTTCCCTTAATATTTGCTTTAAAATTGCCGAGTAGATCCGCCCAATCGTGTCCATTTTAATTTATTGGAATGCTATTTTAATCCACGTATTAACCACAGACTTTTAATAAATGTGCCAAGTGGAAAACTGCATCAATTGGACTTCATATATATGTGTCGAACTGTGATAGACCAAGAGCGAGCGGACAAGAATTCATTAGGCGCCTCCCGTGTAACACTCGCACTTGGCTGATTAATAACCAAAAAGTTCTGGACAGCGAGCATACCAAGTTTTAGGCGGCCATCAAAAAATGAGCATTCGATGCCCGAATAGTCAATATCACACGAAAATCCGTAGCTGTGATCTGCAGATGTAATTTAATATAAAATATCAACAGGTATATTTTATGAGTGTCGAAAATGATTGGTGATGACCCTTCAAACCTGAGGCATGTGTGCTTCACAGGTTTGCTGCATTCTGCTTAGACCACATATGAACATGACATACCCTGCTAAGATACTTTGTGAAAATATGCAAGGCCGCTTGAACGATTATGTGCAAGTCCTTGAATTCATTCTTGATTCGGATGAAAATTGCATCATTCCAAATCAATTGTTTCTAATTTTGACCTTATTTCAATAATTGATGAGAAGATAAATATATCTGTAATTTGCAAAATATATGTAGAATTGAAACAAATCCAACAGAATTTTCGCTTTGACTAGTAAAGTCACAACTTTTGTCACTGCTGATGCGCAGTCCACATATAGAATTATTTACCTCTTTGATTCTGAGATTCTTCCCACATATTTTCCATCATTCTAGAACCTGGCATCATATTTTTGAACTCATCTGGGTCAAAATTACCACCTACAAAAAATAAGAGACAATCAGACAAGCAATAAAGCAATCAACAGTCTAGGGATACCATAATCATCTATCATACCAATACAAGAGTAGGAGTGGTCAAAATCGAATAACATTTGATTTCAGAATTGAATAATTTCGAATCAAATTTAATATTTTATAATTCATTGAGTCGTGGATAGTTTGGAGTTTGGAAAACCCAAGTCAGTAATAGATTGCGAAACCAAGAAGCAGCCAGCTTATGCTTGACAAAACAAACTCTAGATTGAGAAAAGAAAGAGAAAACAATATTTTCAGAGAATTGAAAAACACTGCCAGATTATGTCACCCGAACAAGTGAAAGTCAAGCTTGGGAAATGAAAGAAATTACTATTTTATTGAAGGGAGTTAATAGGAAAATTTAACCGAAACCTGATAAATGACCAGAAAGAAAAAAGGAAAATTTTATGGTTCACTTTGCAAACAAAATTGTATTTCTTATCTTTTGCTTAAAAGTTAGGGGTTTTTCAATTTTATAAAAGTTTTTGGAATGTATGCAATACTCCGCCACACGGTCCCTGCAATGCAGGAAATGTTTTACAATAAAAATTTTGATAATTGAACTCCAAATTGGCAATGAAAAAGCATGTTTTGCAATGACTCTGTACCTTTAGACTAAATTAACAATAGTACACATTTCCCTCCACAAAGGCATTATAGAAAAGTAGAAGATACAGCAATCAGCCACGATTGTTGAGTTCCCAAAAGCCAAATATAAGCATTATATAAATGGTTTCAATCTATGATATCGAGCTCATAGTTAGTGCTATTTTGCAGGAAAATAAAAATAGTTGCGCCAATCGATCAACGCACTAACTCCCAATATTGTCAACATGAATTCCAGACAACATTGCATAACGACTTACGTAACCATGGAAGTTTTGAAACATGTCGGGTCATGTAAGGCATCAGTAAACCATGAATGAGAATGAAGTACACACCTAGTTTATAAGTCTGCAATGTTCACAATACTAAACCAGTCAGAATATTTGGGGCACCTAAAGGTTGATCAGACCACCTCAAGGTGGTCTCAATTTCAGTTTTCAGCAGATCCCGATACATCTGCCTCTGAACTTTTCCTGACTGAGTTTGGAAGAGATTGAAGCAATTAATATGTTGGCCCGTTACAACTTGGTCCACTTTCTGCATATTTGTGAAGTCAGATTTTGGTTGAATCATTTTGGGCATAAAAGTGGAAAATAGAATAAGTCAATGTTTACAACCTGATCAATTTGTTTTAATTTAAAATCAATTCAAATATCAAACTATATTCCATAATTACAAAAATACCATGTTCTAATTTAACAGAAATATAAGTTTATCATAAGCTTGCGTTAAAATTGTCTAACTACTTCAAACAAAATTTAAGTATCTTTAATATCTTGCAAAGAACTACATATCAATCCTTGGTTCCTTACAATCCTCGATAGATGTGAGAGTGAATTTACAAGGATACACGAATGAGATAATGTTAAACACATACCGGTATACAAAAATATCATGTTCCCATTTCACAGAAATGCGCTTATTTTAGAAGTTCATTAGAAGTTAGACACGAATCCAGCATTGGGGAGAAATCAATAGTTAATTGCATAGAATCATACCAAGGAATCGCTAATATTTCATAATCCTTTTACTTTTTATTTAATATCTTACAGTTTGATAAGATGATCATATCCAACATTTGAGTTAATTTGAATATTACAATACCGAATGCCACTACTTATTTCATGATTCGATTAGGTTTTTGACTAGGACCATAATAGGAGCTTGTGATCTTACACCGCTATGTAGTAATGTCATAAAAGATAAGAAGGAGATAGAAAGTGCAAAACTGAGCGACTCAAGGCCACAATACAAGTAAAGTTGTCTTACCAACGCATTGTGCAGCGTTTCAGGTGACAAAACAAAAAAGACAATATGTGTGTGCATTACTTTACGATAGTTGTATTTAAATGTCTACTAAGCACAAACATAAACAACGAAACGAGTATATCCCATTCAGTTCTGTTAGAAAAGGTGAACAAATACAAGCACAGCATTGTGCTAGTGTGAAACACAAGGTTAACATAAACAAACCTAAAAACGCAACCTACAGATGAGTGTATTTTGGTTTTAGTACCTAGTAAGGAGAGTAAAACACCAATTATACTCTGTATGTGATAGAACTACCTATGTGAATCTTTATTATGTATGTAGATGACCCTAGTCTCTTCACATTCATATAATTTGGAAAGTCAAAATAAGTTTGTTGCAGCAAAAATTTAGCATCAACATGTCGTTACATAAGTTACGGAAAAATAACACACTTTTCAATGTGTTATTTTGTAAGATCAAACTCAAGATATCAATAATTTAAGGAATTTTTCTTTCAAAATGTTGAAAATAACGTACAGATTCATATTTAAATACAAAATGAATGAAAAACATGCTCATGAAAGTTCTCAAATTTAGTGGAGAATAAAATTTGGGACAATTTACGTTACAAACTAATCTAGTTTGATGTATTAAGAACAATTTTTTTTGTTTTTCTATATTTCTGAATTGATTTCCTGTTATTGAATTCTTAGCAATTGTTCCAGGAAATTTTGAAATTAATATTTGTATTAATACGTGTAGATCAACACTTGTGATGGCATTTTTTTTTCATGCTTGTTGACTGGCATTAGCTTTCTAATAGTTATACGTAACAGGCAATGCAATGTTCATTATAAATATAGGGCAAACCATGATTGTTTATTGTCGTTTCTTTCGTTACACTTACGTTACATTGTTACTTTTGTTACAAACTTTGATGCTAATTACCGAGATATGCAGGTATTGATGAATACTTAATATTGCCATATATTGAACGTATGACCAGGTATTGGAACTTGAATACATCAGTCATACCCAACTGACATTAAATTAAATTGCTTCTAAAGAAGTTATTTATTAATGAAATACAAATATTGTGTCATGATTTAAATGTCTGAACCACGCTAACTTGCACTACACACGCCACAACCAGATTGTCCATATAAAAGGGCAAAAATTTAATTAGTTTCACACACCGGGGCTGACAAATGACACCAGCAATTATCTCAGCAACAAATTTTTCTATTCCCGATTGTTATTGTTTATCTAACTCTTGAATTATACAACATTATACCATGTACCTCATGGGTGTGAGGAAGCAATTTTATTTTTATCACAGTTCATCCAAAGTTACATGAAATTGTCTATTAGTAATTTCAGCGGCATTTGCAAACGAGATGTGGTTTTTGGGAAAAAGAGTTGCGAATAGCAACCAGCAATCATTTTATTCGAATGCCAGCCACTCAATGATCAACATGCAGCGCTTCAACGACAGGTTTATGTGAAATCGTGACATGCTCGATATCTGAAATCAACTGCAAAGGCATTTTCTACAATCCGAAGCACGTCTTCGAGAAGACAGATACATTCATGTAACAGTTCAATAATGGCAAAAAATTTGGCATAAATAATGATTGCATCTCAAAAAAAAAAATCAATTTGGAATGATTTTAACTATTCGAACTATAAACTTCAAAAGCAGAAAAACTCAAACCTGGCATAAAACCACCAGCAGCTGCTCCCATCACACCAGATAAAGCTCCCAACTCTGCAAATGGATCTTTCATGTCATAACCTTCCAAGAAAAATAATGAACAAAATATCAGTATAGTAAATAGTAGGTAAGCATGGAGTATTGGAACTAACAAGGGTCAAGTAAGGCTTGTTCGGTGAAATTTTTTTGTTGTGACAAAAAAGTGACAAAAACATGTAATAGGAATCAGTAGATTTGACTAACCAATTTATGTTATTTTAGCAAGTTAACAAGTCATATATAGATATTAGACTACTATTGACTCCTTCTATTTTAATTTTGTTTAATGAAGCAAAGATACAACTTGCACTTGAAAATTCAAACCCCATGATTAAACAATGTTTCCCTTCAAAGTTTTGAATCCTCATACACCACGGATTATATCCTGACAATAGAGTGCTTATTGTTGATTTTGCCTTATAAACATGACATTAATTTAGAGGTATATATGGTTTTTGTTGAGCAACAGGCAATTTCGTTTCTTTGTTTTACCAAGCAACTCTTAGTTAAAGATACTATCATAAAATATTTCATAATTCACCATGGGCCAAGTTTGAACAATGTTATGGAGCTATTTACGCAGTTTGTTTGATGACTTTTTTGATTGAAACCTGAGATTAACGCTCAATATTATCCAATAACCTCATGCAATCCTAACTTCAATGGCCAATATCAAGTCCGTCCAAAATCTTTAGAACAATAAAAAGACTTTTCGGTTTCAGCGAATTGTGAAAAAACATTAAATACAATTGTGCAAGGCAAGTAATAAAACATAATTCACTCCAGTTAAAATCTCAAATCAAATTGAAGACGTCACAATCGAGGAATGGATGTGCTTTGTGCGATATGCAATGCTCTTCACAGTCACGCACCCACGCATGACCAACAGAGGAAAACCATGCATCATTTGTTTTCAAAATCATGGAAATCACAGGTCTCTTTATTACTATCTCACTCTTTGCAAGTTTCAAAAAATACAGGGATTTATTACCTTAACAAACTTCTTGCAAAGTTGGTAAACATGGAGAGAATTTTACTAATCCTGAACTTGAGTGAAAAATCAAATATGGGTAATTGTTCACTCATTTGAAATACATTAAACGCAGCTGCTGGTATTACATTATATCTTACAGATGCTTGCCTACTGTTCACTCTTTGGTTCCTTTGGGTGCTGCTGCTAACTGCTTATCTTAACTAAAATTTCCAATAAAAATTCGGATTGACCACTGAATTTCATACAACAAATGTAGTTAAAATCATCAACAAAGTAAAAGTTAATATAAAAAATAAAAATGAAAAAATTCACTGTAATCAATAGGGGAAATCACAGCACTTAATGTTTCCTATAAGTTTTGGTGTGGCATGTGTGAATATGGATGATGTAAATAGCAAATTTATTGATATCTGAAAAGTTAAGTTGCCCTCAAGGCAAACACACTAGAGCTCCTCACCCTATGCTAGGTCAAACAACAATGAGCCTCAACAGTATGATACAGTTGGGCAGACACCAAAGTAATTAAGTAATTACAGAATGTAAACAATAACAAATGATTGGTTCTGACAACAATAGCAGATAGTAATGATCACAAGGCAAGCTAGACATTCCAAATAAAACCAAAACATTCACAATGTCCAGACTACGAAAGTTCACAAAATTCCCCGATATTCTTAAAAGTTTTTAAGTTCGTTGCTGCGTATGACTTCCAGTAAATGAGCAGCAGATGTTCCTTTCTTCGTTAGAGTGTCTGCTAGTTGTTTATCAGTACTGCACCATTGAACATGAGAAATTTCTCCATTGGATATCATCTCTTTGACTATTGCAATTTCTATTCTAAGTCGCTTGTCTTGTACTTGCTTTGTTGATTTGAGTGCATCATGAAGTGAACGATTATCGGTAACAAGCTCGATCGGAAGTCTTGCTTGATCAACCATGCCATACATGATTTCTGTATACAATGAACTAATATATGTTGCACTATCGATACCAGCAGACATTGCAAGAGAGTTCAGCAGCCAATGAGCTCTTCACAACCCTTTTTATTCTTTTGCTCTGCCAGCTAATCAAATTACATCTTTGATTTCTTCCTACCAAGAATACAACATTTGCAGCTTGGCTGCCACCATCTCTCAAATTCCCAAACGAGGCATCCACAAAACATACAATTTTTTAAATCACGCTTGGAACCCAAATTGCAGAAGTTCAAACTGACTGTTTCAGACTTTAGTTTTCTTATTACTTTGTTCACTCTAAGCAAATCTCTGACAGTGGCTGTCTTGAAGTTCGTAGCGAGCACACAGGTATCAAATGATATATCTGGCCTTGATTTGGGTGCTTATCCATAACAATTTGACCTATTTTTTGATCTCAAGGTGTCTTGTTCATCTTCAGTAAGAGTATCATCAAGGCTTAACTTTCTTTCAATAGATAACTGAATGGGAACTAAAGATGATATATAACTGTTCTGATTAAGTGAAACATTGTACCGATTTTTCCAATATTTGAAGACCAACATACTTGAAATGTGAAATTTTCTTCATTTCCAACTCTGAAAGTTTCACGTAATTTGCCCACAATCTTTTGCTCAAAATTCTGTGTGCCAGACCATAAAAAGTCATCTACATGAACTGCAAAAATGCCTTCCAATTCGGAGCCATTATGCCAATAGAAAACTGCTGGATCAACTAGTGTTGGTTTGCATCCGTTTAGCGACATGAAAGCTACGAACTCTGTCATACCACTTTAAAGAGGCATCGGTCAAGCCATAGACACATTTTCTCAGTTTCCATATAATTCCTGCATCACAGTTTGCTTCTACAGGTGGCATTAGGTACACATTTCGCTGTAGTTCTTCACCTTGTAGAAAAGCAGTTTTAATATCGATGCTTTTTAACTGCCATGCATGTTGTTGTGCAATTGTAATAATTGTTCGCAAAGAGTCCTTGAAACAAGTAGGTGACTCCTTATCAATGCTTTCCAAATTGCTCTCTTCAAATCCTCTGGCTACCAATCTAGCTTTTGGAATTAATTTATCACCCATTTTGTTTCATACTGCATACCCATTTGACAGAAATACAGCGTTGATCTGAGTGTTGACATTCTTCATAAACTTCATTCTGTTTCCAACTAGTAAAGTTCTTTAACTTTGGCAGAATTGAAGTCTACATCAGTGATCAGGACTTCTTTATCAACTTCAGGATCATTTGTTAATTGATCAGTGCACATTCTAGCTGTATTACTATTTTCTTCATTCTCCGCCAGAATCTCAATATCACCAAAATCCACACAACATCGTTTACCATGTAATCTCTGCGGAGATTCATACTGCACATTGTACCAATTTTTATATTGACCTGATGCTTTCCCTGCTCTTCCAAGAATCTTTGCACTACTAACAGTTCCATCATCTTGTTTGAATCTAACAACTTGTGATTTACTAAAAACTATCGATTTATTGCAATTCTCAGACTTATTTTTTCTTAGGAGAAATGTGGGAAGCCTGAGATTCCGTACAAATGGAGTCTTGTCTGTCTTGTTCGTCAGGAAAATCAGTTAACGACTCTCCAGAATCCCAAACGCAATCGTGCACGTCAGATCTCTTTTCGTCCTCAAATTTATTTGAAGTTTTACATTTTTGTAACCGAATTTCACTTTCATTTGTATCAGCAAAGTTCTTTGAATGTAAATTGTATTCTTTTGAAGTTGAGCCAACCATTTCACCTTCTCTTAATGGGACCCTGTTGCAACCTGCAAGTATGAACTCTTATTACTTGACCACCATGTCTCACAAAAACTAGCATGCCATCCTGTCCAATGACTTTTCGCTGGGCCACGCCATTCATGACCATCAGGTCTTTTGTAAATAAACTTTATCGCCAGTTTCAAAATGGTGAACAAATGACCGGGTCTGTCTGCGTAATGCTGTTCGTAATCTTTTCAGATGATTCCATCTCAATGAATGCTCTCCTTGCGGAATGTAGTGCAGCAATGTGTTGATGAACTTCTAAACTTTCAGTCTTTCCTTCCAGGGCTGGAACTTTATCCATTAGCACAGAAGGAAGATTAATATTTTGTCCAAACGCAAGTTGTACTGGACTAAAACCCATATTGTTGATTAGAGAATTCTTAGCACTAAGAGACCATGCGAGAGCTACTTCCCAAATTAATGTTATTATCTTTCTTGACTTTGAGCAATGTGTTCGTAAGTACTTGATTGTGCCTCTCACAAATGCCATTACTCCATGGAGAATATGCTGGAGAAGTAGCAACAGCAATGTTGAAAGTACAACACATATCCAGAAATTCCTGATTATTAAATTCTTTTCCATTGTGCAGTGAATACCTTTTGTGGAGAACCAAAAATTGCTATCCAACTCCTCAAAAAATTTTCCAACAATAGTCGATGAAGTCTTGCTTCTAATTATAACAGCATTGCTCAATCTTGTGAATTCATCGATCATGGTGCATGTACCAAAGATTTTGTTCTAATTGATGTAGATCAATAGCGACAGACTCATTGAATTTTCGATGCTCTAAGGTAACCCCAACAACAGGCCGAGCTGGTGATTTTCTTATGTACTGCACCATACTTCACAATTTTTGACTACATCATGAACTAGTTCAGATATTTCTGTCATTCAGAGCATTTGCGTTTTTCAATAATCTTTTCAAATTATCTTCGGATGCATGACCAAACTGTTTTATGAAGTTTCTGCACAGCATTTTTTACGATCACAATTAAGATTTTTTACCTCAAGAACTCTTTCATCTTGTTTTTTATATTGATCTTCTTCGGAATTATATCTATGCAGTAATGGCCGCTCTCGGTGAATTGCAAATCAACTGGAATACCAAAAAATTGTTACTATATCTCTTTTTCCATATCTATAATTGTTCCTGCTCTTTTTTAATGATGGCTTACTGAGCAGCAATGGAATGTTGTCTTTTACAACGTCAGTCTTTATTTTGACAATATTTTCCAGCGACATAGGCAGGAATCAATGCTTTTTTTAATTGATACCCACCCTTCTGCCATCTCCAAACTTAAATCCTGTACCTCCTTCAAACACCTTGACAGTATTTTTCATTCTACTATTAAGATTTGATATATAGTTGTCAAACCACTTTTGACCGCAAACAGTCTTGGTACAAGCGGTGTCAATTATGGCAGATTCCGAGGTTTCTGAAATCAGAGCTTCACTATCAATACCACTAGTCATAAAACACAAAATTTACCATTTCATCATCTGATTCTTCAGACTTGTCACTACAAGTGTCAGATCTGATACCAGTTTCTGTGAGATTAATCTTGTTATTGGTGTTATGGGGACACTTTTTCTGCCCAATGCATGATTGAATCACATATCGCACATCTAGAGACTTTCCCAAATTTGTTTAATGGATTCATATTCTTACTTCTCTGATCAAAATACTTCCTTGAATACTTTTTCTTATTTGATGCCTTTGAAATGTAAGCTTCCTCCTTAATATGACTGGTGGCATCCATATCTATGCCATTTCCACTGGACTTTGCAAAAAACTCTCTTCATTGCAGACTTCATGCCTTCAAACTTTAGATCACTTGCAACTGTTAAAGCCAATTGTCTCTCAGACTGCAAAAGATTTGCCCCATCAAGTAACTTGAATGTCAATATAGCATCAGGCAGCTTCATATCAAATTCAGCCATTTTATGGTAAAGGTGTTCAAACTCCACAATATAAATCCTTAATGTCCATGTCATAAAGGTTTAAATGAAAGCATTAAAAGCAGTATATGCATTATATGCATCATCAATTCTGTCAGACTTTAAAAACACGGTCTAAAGTCTCCAACAAAGTTCTCATGCCCTCATTATGATGCAACTGACCAGCTGTCAACTCAGATGCAGCTTTTTCAGCCCTTGCATTACCCTCTAGGGCACTCAATATCACAACTATTGCTTGCTCTTTCTTGTCAATGGGTGTGACCATCTGCCACATTTCAACTTTATTACGCCATGTACTATAGAGCATTCCATCCTTGAACTTGGGTGGATTTTGCCTTTGACACAGAAGAAGCCATCTTAATTCTAATAAGCAGGAACCATCCTCTGCTACCATGAAAAGTTAAGTTGCCCTCAAGGCAAACACACTAGAGCTCCTCACCCCTATGCTAGGTCAAAAAACAATGAGCCTCAACAGTATGATATACAGTTGGGCAGACACCAAAGTAATTAAGTAATTACAGAATGTAAACAATAACAAATGATTGGTTCTGACAACAATAGCAGATAGTAATGATCACAAGGCAAGCTAGACATTCCAAATAAAACCAAAACATTCACAATGTCCAGACTACGAAAGTTCACAATATCCAAACTAATTTTGAATATTAATTTCATTGTTTCATTCTTCTCAAACTCTAGAACAGTTTCATAAAGGACATAAAAATAAATCTAAACTGAACCAATAACCAGATGAAATCCGAGTGAAATTATATCATCACAAAACCAAGTAACATGTATAGTAGGGTCTGTTATGTGATTTGAGGTCACATGCCGGATTAAAGCATGAAATTGGGACCATGAGTCTAACCCACTGTGAGAAACAATAACAGTGTCGGCCCCAGAAAAGATGCCATTATGATGTCATAGTGGTTAGGTTACATTTTTTTTCAA
>CAVMBJ020000236.1:0-15072 GCA_963675895.2 Styela plicata
TTTTTCAAGTAAAGTTTACAATACGGGCGCGGAAAGGAGCAGTACTTTGGTGACACATGTATGATAAAACATCAATCGTCTCCTGGAGGCGATCGTTCTGTGTTACTGACGGCAAAACTTATGAAAAAAAAAGTGGTGAACTTTCTCACCTTCGATAGTCTCAGTCTACTACTACGACAAATAAAAAGACAAGTAAAAATTCTCACTTCTTTTTATTTTCCATAAAATTTGACTTTTTGTCGAACAGAAAAATGTTTGAATTATAGTTTATGAGATTTTTAATAAGCCCTGCCAATTCTGTTAAGCCAATGCGAAAAATCTTGAAAATTTTGATGCAAACTTTTTGACATTTACCTTCTAAATGAATAGCCTGGTAAAGTGTTTTACGGTCTTCAACGCAAAAACACCAAGGAATCGTACAAGTATTGTTTAACAATTTAAAGTTTACAATTCGGACGCCAACCGAAAAGAGCAGTACTTTGGTGACACATCGAGATAAAACATAAATCGGCTACTGGAGTGATCGGTTTCGGACTGCAAAACTATGAAAAGAAGTGGTGAACTTACTCACCTTCGATAGCTCAGTTGGCTAAAAGCGGGTGGTACTGTATAGAGCAACATTCAATGACCATTATACCACAAGGTCGCTGGGTGCAAAGCCTCGGGCTCGAAGGATAACTACTGGCTCGTCTGAAAAAGACCTTTTTCGCCTTCGATCTGTTATAAAAGAAAATGTCGTTAATCACAGGTGTTAGTTCTATTGTAGATTAGTATAGTGTAGAGGAAATGTATCCATATATTTTGAAATCGAATCTTTTTGACAGTGTTAGAAAACATTTTAAAAGATAAAACCGATATGCTGAGACGCTGAATGTCAAAGGTAAAAACTCTGTTTTCAAACTGACTTAACTTACTTTTCGATTAAAGGACACCAGAATTACTCCAGAAAAAACAAGAATATTCAAACACGATTAACTTCGTTCGAACAAAAAGACTCTGTTTATGTTCTAGACGATGCGTGCTCATCGCGATCCATAACACGATATTATTTCGCGAATATTTAAACGTGTTTGCGTTGCCACAGTACCAAGTATTTCTCAGAATAATTTACGATCCTTCAATAAAAATAACATTTTTGCTCCATATTACACGTCATCAAGCGGACATCGAAGAGTTTTAACTGAACTTAGATTAAAACATAAAAAATTTTGAGTTCTTCACTGAGCGACGTCGTGCACTTTACGAGGCACGGAAGCTTAGTTTATTGTATCGTAATAACTCCAAGAAAAAAACTTACAGCGTTCTCTCGCCATAATTCAAAAAAAGTTCATTAAAAGCACATGTACTCTCAAGAAGCAGATATTTAGATTTTGGAGATTTTATCTAAAAACATAACTCTGAAAACATGGCAATAACAACGTTCAGCCAGCATCAAACTAAATTCGACCAAAGGATGCATCGGGACGCTGGTTGTATATGTACTTAAAGCATTACCACCCTTTTTTATCTCTTTGATCAAGAGCATCCGAGCGCGATTCGAATGAGATTTTAAGAACCTAATAATCGAGGGTAACAAATGTTAAAAACCTTAAAAACATGTTGGTACGTTTTGAGAGTTCTTTGTAAATGTTCTCGTTAGCGCCTATCATCGTTCAGAATTATTTTTAAGCATATTATCGATTTCACAAGGTTTACTATAAATCGAGTTCACATACGACCAATTACTTAAGCTCGTTGTATTTTGATGCAAGGTATGAGATTAAATGAAACTGCTTGGTGCTCATCGTTCCTAAATAGTAAAAACATGCATTCGAAAAACAATTGCCCACTTACACATTCGCGGAATAAAAACACGGCAATTCAAAATCTACTACGACAAAAAAGAAAAGTTCTCAAATTTTTCCAAAAAAATTGACGTTTTGTCAAACCCAGAAAACACGGGTTTGGAATTATATTTAAAAGAATTTTAATAACGCCTGCCAATTCTTGGAAAAAATGCGAAAAAGTCTGGAATTTTTTTGAGCAAGTTTTGCGAAGTTACCTTTGTAAGATAATACGCTAGGTATGGCTATTCTCTACGGTCATTAAACGAAAAAACATTAGATGCACTATCGTACCTATGGCACAAAAAGAAAAGTTCTCAAAATTTTGTCAAAAATTAGTACTTTTTTGTCTGAACCCTGGAAAATGTTGAGATTATCATTATAGATTTATAAATAGCCTGCCAATTCCTTAAGGTAATGGAGCGAAAAATCTTGAATTTTTTGAGGGCAACAGTTTTCAAAGTTACCTGTTAAACGAATAACCTGTAAGTATTTTACTCTTTTAACATCGCAAAAACACCAAGAAATCTTAGCAAGGATTTTTTCAAGTAAAGTTATACAATTCGACGCGCGAAAGGAGGGCTATACTTTGGTGACACAATGCAAACCATCCTATATAAACATAATCGTCTCCTGGAGCGATCAGTTAGCGGAGACTGCAAAAAACTATGAAAAAAAAAAAGTGTGCTAGTGTGTTTTGGTTGTGAACATACAATCACGCTTCGATAGCTCAAGTTGGTTGGTTAGTAGAGCGAGGGGTGTTGGGGGATCTGTTTTAGAAGCACCATTACATTAACGGTTAATTATCCCCTCAGGTTCGATGGGTCAAAATCCGACTTGAAGAATTAGTCTTGGCTTCCGTCGAAAAAAAAGTCCCTTTTTTCGCCTTCGAAATCTTATATAACAGAGATAAACTGTCGCTATAAATCAAACGGTGTTAATCTATTGTAGACCATATATGTACGAGAATCTGATCCATATTTTGAATATCGAGATCTGTTTCAACCAGAGTTTAGAAACTTCTTTCGAAGGATAAAACTCCAGATGCGCAATGCTGAGACTGTCAAAGTGTATAGTATAAAACTCTGTTCATAACTAGACATTAATAAAACTTTCTGTAAAGGACAAGACAGAAATTCATTAAACAATAATTGGGGGGGGGGGGGGGGGGGGGGGGGGGGGAATAAAAACTATTTCAGCCCACGATTACGTCGTTCCAACAAAAAGACAACCATATACATAAACTCGATTTGTCTTGATGCAAGGTAGGTATCAAGGTATGAGATTAAGGGGGGTAACCTGCCTTACTGGCTTAGTGCTCATGTTTCGAAGAGTTACCAAACAGGCATGACGAAACACAAGTGCCACTTACACATCCCGCGGCGAAAACACACGGCCATATTTCAAATGTACTACGAGCAAAGAAGAAAAGGTTCCCAAGTTTTCCAAAAAATTGACTTGTTGTCGAACTAGAAAAAGAAAAATGTTTGGAATTATTATGAATAGATGTTAAATAGCCTGCCCGAATGCTCGGTGTAAGATGCGAAAAATTCCTGATTGTTAAGTAGCAAGTTTTTGGAAAGTAAGTTACCTTGAATAATGATAGCCTGGTAAGTATGTTTAGCGTCATTAACAGAAAAAAAACATTTTCATAGCCTACCGACAGAACAAAAAAAAGGTCGCAAGGGGGCATTATGGTGGTAGGGGGGTGTGTTCGAACTGGAAAATGGGTGATATATATAATTATAGATTTTTAATTAGACTGCTCAGATTTTTAAGAAGCAATGCGAAAAATCATTGAATTTTTTGAGGAAGGGTGGTTGTAAAGTTACCTTGTAATTAAATAGCCCGGTAAAGTATTTTTACGTTCTTGCAACGCAAAAAACACCAAAGAAGCATTACAAGTATTATTATTCAAGTAAAATTGTCAATTCGGACGCGCCGAAAAGAGCAGTACTTTGGTTACACTATGCATGACATAATACATAAATCGTTTCTACTGGCAGGGTGATCGATTTGCTGGACTGCAAAACTATGAAACAAAAAAGGCTGGTCTTATATCACGCTCGATATGCTCAGTTTTGGTAGTAAGGCGGATTAGAACTGAATCGATTGAACATTCCTAATTGACCAGCATTATACCATAGGTCGCTGTTTCAAATCCGGCTCAGAGGGATAGTTTGGGCTCGCTCGCAAATATTTTTCTATATCTTTTTCGCCGTCGATCTGAATTAAAAGAAACTGTCCGGTAATCTACATGTGTGTATTCTATTGTAGATAGTACTGTAGCAAAATGACTCGCAATATGTAGAAATTCGGAATCTTTTTGGACATGTAAAAACATTTTTTAGAAAGGAGAAAACGCGCAGATGCTGAGGACCGCTGGATGTTTTCAAAGGTAAAACTTGCTGTTTTCCAAACTTTGACTTAAGCTTACTTTTGTTTAGGTGAAGACAGCATAATTCAGGAAAAGAAAGACTATGCGGCCAGCGTACGAGGAAGCGCGGGGGCAACTAAAAACACTCTGTTTATTTCTAGAACCGATGCGTGGCTCATCGGTCCATAACACGTAATTGTCACGATTATTTAACGTGTGGTTGCCACAGTACCATAGTATTTCTCAGAAATAATTTACATCTTTTTCAATAAAAATAATTTTGCTCGGCTTTATTACGTCATAAAGCGGCATCGAGAGAACCTTAGATCTAAACATAAAAATCTTTGAGTTCTTCACGAGAGGACGTGCGTGGCGTTTTCATGGCAAGGGAGCTTTTTTTGTTCGAAAACTCCGAAGAAAAAAAACTTATACAGGCGGTTCTTCTCGCCATAATTCAAACAAATGTTCATTAACAGGGCACTTGTACTGTCAAGAAGGCGAGATATTTGATTTGGAGATTTTAGCTAACAAACATGGACTCTGAAACACTAGCGCCAAAATAACAATCGTTCAGCAGCAGCAAACTGAACAAAATGCGACCGAAAGGCTGATCAGGGGACGCTGGTTGTATTAGTTTAAGCCATTACCCTTTCGATTTTCCCTCTCTGATCAAGAGCAACCAGAGGGATATCGATAGATTTTAATAACCTAAAAAGTGGTGGTACAAAAGTTAAAAACCTTTAAAATGTTGGTACGCTTTTGCGAGTTCTTTGTAAATGTTTGGCTCACGTTAGCCTATATCCTATCAGAAATAATTTTAAGCATATTCGATTTCACAAGGGTTTCTATAAATCGAGTTCTCATTCACAACTGGGGGGGGGGGGGGGGGGGGGGATTTTCAACAATTTACGGAGTGCGTCGTTGATCTGTTTGGAATGCTAAGTATGAATTAAATGGAAACTGGGCTTGTGTTGGCGCTCATCGTATCTAATAGTTAAAAACATGGCATTCCGAAAACAATTGAGCACTTTACACATCGCGGGCACAAACACGGCATTTCAAATCTACTACGACAAAAAGAAAAGTGTTCTCAAAGTTTCGCTAAAAAAATAGACTTTTTGTCGACCACCACGAAAACATGTTTGGAATTATATTTATAGATTTTAATAGCCTGCCAATTTGGTAACTCAAGTCTTTAATTGTAAGGGGCGGAATTTTTTGAGGCGAAGTTTCGAAAGGTTACCTTGGTAAATGAAATAGCTGGGTAACTATTTTAACGTCATTACGCAAACAACATACAGTTATCATATCTATACATACGACAAAAAGAAAAGGTCCTCAAATTGTGTCACAAAAATTAGACTTTTCTTGTGTCGAACTGGAAAAAAGTTAAGGAGATTATAATTTAAAGAAGTTTTAATAGCCTGATCCAATTCTGGTAAGAATGCGCAAATCTTAGAAATTTTGAGCAAGTTTACAAAGTTACTTTGTAATGAATAATGGATACTTTGCTGGTTAAGTAGTTATTCCGTCTTGAATACGGCAAAAACACCAAGAAATCTTAAAGTAATTTATTCAATAAAGTGTACAAATTCGGACGCTCGCTAGCAGTGACGCAGTACTTTGGTGACACATGCATATAAAAGATAAAATCAGTCTTCTAGAAGCGATCGTTACAGGCGACTGCCGAAAACTAACGGAAAAAAATGGGTGACCTTCTTCACTCACCTATCATACTCAGTCTACCTACTACGACAAAAAGAAGGGATTTTCTCAATGTTTTTCCATTAAATGTGAACTTGGGGGCGGAACCACAAAATGGTTGAATTATATTATAGATGTGTAATCGGCGTGGCCTGCATTCTGTATAGAAATGGCGAAACATCTTTGAATTTTCGTTTTTGAGGAGCACATTTGGGAAAGGGACGCTGCGAGGTGCGAATGGACCCCTAACAGAAAGACCTGTAAGTTCGTTTTACGTCTTGCAACCGCAAAAAACACTCAAGGAATCCCAGTAGCAAGAGTGGCGGGTTGGGCAAGAGGAAAGTTGGACAAGCTGCGGACGCGCCGAAAACACTTGAAGTTGGGACTTTAGCTAGATAAACGATGGAGGTTGGTATCTCTATTTGAGGATCGTTTGAGGAGAGTATAGAGATTCAGTTTCGGTACTCATGCCAATTAACGATGAAAAAAGGGGCTGAACTTGTCGTCACCTCCGGCATTGCTCAGTTTGTATATGCGAGTGCGACTGGTCACGTAGAGCAACCATGCATGACCAGTTCTCGCATAGCGTCGCTGCGCTTGCAAATCCAGACTCGAAGGAGAGTCTTGGCTCGTAAGAAAAGACGGCACCTTTTTCTCCCTTCGTTCTTGTATACGAAAAAAACTGGTCGTTAGCACACTGGTGTTTTTCTATTATCATTCATTTTGTGTGATAAGAATATGGTAGAGACATGATCCAACTATTTTGAAATTCTGAAATCTTTGTAACAGTGTGAGCAAACATTTTAGAAAGGAGTACACCAAAACCCAAATGCATGCTGAGACGACATGGAAGGGTCAATGGTAAAACATCTGTTTCCCAACTTAAGCCGTTAAACTTATCTTTGCAGTTAAGGACACAGACCATATCGCAAACAAAGAAGAATATTTCATCGACATTACATTCGTTGCGAAGTTAGGTCATACAAACAACTAAAAAAAACAAAAGACTGTTGTTTATTTATGTTCTAGAGCGATTCGTGCGCATCGAGTCTATAAACACGATTAGGTTAACAAATAGGTTAACGTGGTGCCGATGCCACAGTGAACAAGTATTTCTCAGAATATAATTTACATTCTGTTCAATTAGACAATAATTTTGCTCTGGCTTAAAATATCTCAAAAACCTCTCCGAATTTCCCCGTAAAAAAGCGGCAGAACGAAGTAGAATGTAAGGAACTATAACCATAAAAATAAAAATGGATTTCATTCACAGAGAGACGTTGTGGCGGTTCTTCAGCTTCTACGTGAGAAACTTTTGGTTGACTTCGAAAAGCCAGAAAAAATTTACATAGGCGGCTCCCTGTGGATAATGCCACATAAATCATAAAATTTACAGTAAAAGGCTTACCCTTGCTACCTGCCACAGAGTCATAATATATTGATTTTGAGAGACTTTACTGGCTAGAACAATGGCTGCCTGAACATCTATGGCAATAACAGGCAAAGCGCTATCGCTGATGCGGCTAGGCCGGAGCAAACAAAATTCGACGTCGAAAGATGATATTGGGGACGCTGAGTTGTATTGTTTGTTTTAAGACATTTAAACACTTTTTGGATCTCTCTGAGATCAACGTAAGCAAACGACCGAGATTTCCAGATAGATTTTAATAACCTAATAATAGTGGTTAAGAAGGTTAAAACACTTGAAATTTGGATATGTTAATCTGAGAGATGACTGTGGGGTAGTGGGGGGGTTCTGAGTACGTGTAGGGGGGGGGGGGGGGGGGGGGGGGGTTGGGGGTATGGGCGGGGGGGAGGGGGGGTGGTGTTATTAGTGAGCAATTCAGATGTTTTCACAGAATATTTTTTATAAATCAATTTGCTAAATTGGTTCGCATTAGCATAATCCCATCTATAAATTTAGCATATCTTAAGTTACAGAGCTTAAAAGCTAAGAATAAATCACAATTTTAATCAAGACCATGTACACAACGCCCCCCCCCCCCCCCTGGCCCATATAAGAAATCATTAAAGACGAAACTGCTGTTGCCTCATCGTTAGCTAAATTAGTGGCGAAAAAAATGCATACGGACAATACACATTGCCTACCTTGACACAGCGCCAGGCCAAACAACACCAATTTCAAATGCTTTACTCAGCACAAAGAGAAAAGCTTCGCCACATTGTTCCCAAAAATGTTGACTTTTTGTGTCGACCAACAAAAAATTTTGGAATTTATATATTATAGACATTTAATTAGCCTGCGCAATTCTGTTAAGAATGTCCACAATATCTTGAATTTATGGGGGGTCTAAGTTGCGAATCACGTTTGATTTTCTTACCATTGTGACAAAGTGCAATAGTCTGCCGATAAGTATTTTTACGTCGATGACACACAAAAACACCAAGGAATCTTACTAGATATTTTTGTTCACAGTTGAAGTGGACTAGATTCGGACAGCCGAAAAGAGCACGCCACACAAATCATACAGACAATTACTTTGCGTGACACGTTATGCGTGAGTAAAACATAAATCGTCCTCTACCTGGAGTGATCGGTTGCGGGACTGGCAATAACCATAGCAAAAAAGTGCGGAGACTTAGCTCACCTCGACATTATGAATTGAGTACTCGGTCAGAGGCGGTTGGACTGTCCCTCACTTGCTGTGACTAAAACATCTAGTACTCTTACATTGACGCTACGTTATGCCCTAGCGTCGCTTGCGTATCGAGATCGCCTTTGAGATAGGACCAAAATAAAATATAAAAATGATAGTCTATGGACGCGGTCAGAAAAACGCTCTGTTTCGCACCTTCTGATCTTGTCATATAACAAAGAAACTGTCGTTAATCGAAGCAGTACGCTGTTTTAATTCATATGTGCTATGAAAGCCTGGGGGGGAGTAGTGCTCAGAAATATGCACTCCATTATCTTAAAAATCGATATCAGTGGGTGCCTGTAAACGGTGAGAAGACAAAATTTATAATTCTGGCTTCGGACTTTGGACCTTATCTCGCGCCTTTGATAAAACTGGGATTCAGATCAAGGGACGCGATGCAAAGACTCAGAAAGCAGAGAACATGCCGAGGTAAACGCATGGTGGCTTGCCCAACTAATAAGGCTTATAATATTTACAGCTAAAACTATGATTCTTCCCCTGTATCTGCTGGCCCAACCAAACTAAATACTTTTCGCTAACAACCGGTGAACTTCTTGTCAATACTATATGCATCTCACATGTCTCCTGCTTTGTACAAACAAACATTAAGTTTGTAGAGTGGCCTGATGGCCTGTTTTGCCCCACAATAATGCGACATTGAACGTGAGCTCTTGTTTACGGTTGACCCAATGGCTGCTCTTGAGATCACAGATTAGAATAACCAAATAGTCTTATCACTACATTTTTGATTTATATTTAAAATATTCATTGCCTCAATTTGCGAATTTAGAAAAAGATGGAGAAGGAGCTGCCATAAGTCTGCGCATTATAAACTCCAGAACGAATTGACTCCTACTCCGACTAACCCTCGATGAAGAAATATTAGAATTTAACTACCTGGAAAAAAAGGGTGTGCACAAGGCGGCGTGGAAGTGTGCTCTCCTCCTAGCCATTATAGGAATAAGAGAAAGACAGTCTCTTCGACCTGCACACAGTTTACTGGAATATTTTTTGCTAATTATCAGATACGATAGCAAAAATAGGCCAAATTACCCCGTCTGTGCTTCGGCCCATCAATGCACTTTTTTAACTACAACACTGAATGATAGCTCGATTTCATACAAAATAAGGTGTATGTATTGGCAAATCAAAAGCCGCCGAAAAAAATATTTGGCTCCCATGCGCAAGATTGTGTAAAAAAAAATATTTAATTATTTCATGACTGACAACTTCGCAAGGCTCAAGGCGGTCTGAACAAGCGGACAAGAGCATTATGCGTGGCTTACTTACCTCCCCGCTCGCATCATACTTCCTTCCATCATCCCCTCCCCATCCCCCCGCTCTCAAACCACTCTATCCCCCCCCGCTAACAAGCTAAGCGTTGTCGGATGTTGGAAATACGCCTTCTGGGATTAAGAATGTGTCTTGATGTCACGACCGCAGTGACAGATAGATGCTGATTAAGCGTACATGCGATGGGAGCAACGGGGCGACGGACCTCGCCGGGAGGCACGGTGGTTCACTAAGAAGCACATGGCTAAGACGGACTCTCCTCACACGAACCATCTCACGCACACCTAAATAAATGAAGACAATGTAGTGAGTAACCTAAAAGCCCAGGCAACACACCAAGTAAAAAAAAGGGCGACAATCTAAGATAATACGATCGCCCAGACGAAAATAAAACGTATACATAAAAAACCCTCCAATTTATGCAGTGAAGCGTAGTATTTATCGTCTATTTAACAATGTAACTTATGGATACCCGATTTTATGTGATAAACCTCACTGCGGCGAGAGGATACCCGCGAGATAGCGCACTCGGGCTCAGCCTATGAACCGACCAACCGCTCTCGCTAGCACAGACACCTGTTCCGCAATTCTGCGAGATTCGAAGGTTTATGGCCTCACATTTCGTTACTACCATTATTCTGCGGCGATCGACCTATGGTTTGAGACCGCCCCCCCCCGAATCTATAGCACGCGCTTAAAGGTGAACCACACGTGGCATAAGCGTCATAACCAGCCCACCTCTAACCATTATAAACATCCACACCGATCTTCGAGATGCGTACCTAGCTCGACAGCGACAATATCACCAACGCATTTACCGGATTGAGTCTAACCGAGCGCATTTCCAGAACTTAAAACTATAAATAACTTATTACTATAGTGTAAACACATCTCGTACTAGAAAAATGATCGCCCATTGGCTCCGGTAACATTTTGGGACACATTTGTCACCCCATACCGGAGGTTATAGGCTTGAACTTTGATGAAATGAGTACGTTGGACTAGGAGAGAAACTAATTTATGCTTCTAATTTTATTCAAGATCTGGCATTTAGTGTCTCTCACATGGTTTTGTAACTCTTTTGAAATGAGAGATAGGCTCTATTCGAGACCATGATCTCTACACATTATTAAGCAGGGACCATAAGGCTGCTGTTATTTTACAACATTCTACATTTCACACACTAATCAGGACGAATGCTCACTTTGGCTGAACTGTCATCCCATAACTTGAGCGTTCTAACCTAGTACCTACAATAAACAATAAACCAGTAACATCGTACCGGGGGACACCGCTGCTTGCCGACCAGAAGTTATGTCTATTCGGAGCAATGGCATCATTACTCTTATTTTGAGTCTTCAATCCCGCTTTCTGTTTAGTTGAATAGGCTCACGGAGGGTTCAATGCGCCACGGATTACAGTCCAGACAGCCAAATGTAATATAAAATTAGTTGTAATTATTGAGAATAAATTCTGATTAATATTCTTATAAGGTATTTGGAGAATTTTAGAGATAAATTCGATTAGGTTAGTTTTTAAGTGAGATGTAAAATTTGTTATGTTTTATTTTTAGTTTGGTTGAGAAGAATAACAATTGTTGATAACTGTGTCACAATGTGACCATTTTTGTAGGATATTGTGTACAGGTTAAGAGATGGTAGTACATGGGGGTGAGGGAATTGGATAGAATATATGATGGGGGTTGTATTTTCTGTGTGGGGAGGAGATGGTTCGGCAAATTGCATATAGTAGGTAAATAAGTTTCCCGGGGTGAAACAAGGGTTTGAGAAAACTTAAATGGCGATGCTGAGTTTTATTTTTATGGCTTAAACAAAAATAAAATGAATGTCCGTTCATGGGTGGGGGGGGGGGGAGTAAGAAATTTGGTTTATCAGAGTAATTTTGGGTAATATGAACAATTTCGCCCTAAAGATCTCATATTAAAGACGGAGTCTGCATATTCACGCAAATCAAACCGGATCCGTTGCAAACTGAAACAATAGCGCTCTTGTGAGCTTATATGACGATGGAGATTTCATCCTATCATACTAAATAGACATAAGACAACAATAGTAGTAGGGTAGTGGCAACGAGTTTTTAATGTGAATCCATCCCGAACACGGCTATATAATTATTTACCAAATCCTAGAGTAGTGACATAACACGGGATCGAAAATTGTAGTCCTCTGATAGCTCCACAGCTTGTCAAAAATTGTCTTGAATTTTGATTTATTTGCAAGTATAATTGTCATAATAATTTATCTTTTTCATGTTTTTTCCTTGGTTGCCCCTCTCGTAACTGATGATTCTGAGAATGGGAGTAGTGATCTAGGGCAGAAGGCATAATTGTCAGGGGGGATCCACGTTTACACTGTTATTTTGTTTCCAATCGATCCGCTGGACATGCAAGCCAAAAAAATAGTTGTATCAACACATTGTTTAGAGCCATTTGTCTGGGACAAACAGTCTATAAACGTTATTGTTCTTAAAGATTGATCTCATACTAATGCTTCAGGGGCCAGATGAACGTTTTGTTAATGTTAATGTGCCTCTTCTCTACGGCCTCTGTCATCGGTTCATTATCTTTGTGATTTCTCCACCACTCGCAGGTTTCGTTTTGGAAATTCTTTTGGCCAATAGCAGCGGGGTAGTGATTAGTGTCGTGGTTGGTAGGTTGATCAGGCTCCCCATCCATCCTCACTTACATAGAAATCAAAAGATCACTGTAAAGTACTTTGATAAAAGCGTCATCCATGCGTTGTATTTCTAAGAAAAATGTGAGCCAAGTTTTAATTTTCTAGAAATTCTCTAGAATAGTAACTCATATTACATATCAAACATATGGAACCAAACCGGCAGGAATTCAGATTTTATGCATGGGGGAATGCCGCACAAATTAATCAAACCATTATGACACCAAATAAGTTTGTAAGCTGTTGCCGTAGAAATTTTATCAAAAATTCTCCAACTAAAGTTTGCAACTGAAGGAAGTGAATGACAGCACAAGGACGAACTATGAAGTCTAGTATCGGTCCGGTAGCCCTACCATCCCTAAAATTCTGTGTTGTGAGTCACTCCTTGGGGGGGAGGTGTGAAAGTAAAACATTACGCCCAACTGAGCAACTTTCAATCCTGTGGGTGAGCAGTGAAAAAATAAGCTAGATTTTTTAGACGTTAAGACGTGCGGTATGAGAGTATAACAATACACAAAATAATAAAAAAAATTAAGTATTTTTCTAATCCCATTCTATTCTAACTTCCCTCCCCTTTTCGTAGTACAGATATCCACAATAAAGGCATGTTTTTTTGTCCATATTTCTGTCAGGACGCGCATCATGCCACACTCCATCGCTCAGCACTCTGTTTTTTATAGACCACTTTTTGGATCGGATCCAAAGGCGTGCATTAATGAAAAACCGTGCAAGCAGTTTCAAAAATTACTAGAATAGATGAAAGACTTCGCACAATTATCCTATCCTCCACTTAATCCTTGGGGCGCACAAAGCGACCGACCTGTCTTTCAACCACACAACCAAACTAAAGGATATGTCAAGCATGAAGTCGCGGATGAAAACTACATGGCCTACAAGCACTCTGTGACAGAACTCGTAACAGCGTTAGTAGGCCAATGTCCCACACTGAGGTCAGGCAGATACGAATACAGCGTTATCAGAGTGTCCGTGTGGACTATAACCTCTTTTATTCTTACAAAAAAATTGTTAGTAGTAAAAAACGTTCCTATTAAAACGAAAAGTCGCTAGATGGATTGCGGCGCTTGTGGACACAATACCGGGTTTGACTTATGCTTTAGGTCTACATGGCTGGAACTCAGATAGTATGTATTTGTAGATAAAAAACATGCGTGCATTTTTGTCTGAATTATTCCGCAATATTGCCTGAAAAAATTATCTTTCGCGTAATTAGGCGGACACCTACGACTGGCGATGCATTTGTGTATAACAATAAACAATATAAAAAGGGGGAATTTCATAACCGTCTGAAATATACTCGACACCAGGAGTTCCGTTTTTTCTAAAACCCCGTCTATATAGACAGTGTAAGATACGAGAAAATTATCATATTAATCTGCAAAAAGGTAAGAAAGAGAGAAGTCGATAAATATGGCTTACCCCATATGGTTACTTGCCATGGGCTTTCACTACAATCAAAAATTTAATAAATCTGGCAGGATGGGTCCTACGATACGTTGAAATATTTATGGATATGACTGGTTAAAAGCAGTTTGCCATTTTCAAATCAGAGGTGGAGATTTTTACCAAACTTTTCACTATTTTTTCTACACATGGTTGATCGCGGGGAACGCCGTAAACCACAGTATTAGTGAACGTCTTTAGGAGGTGTCTAAATAGTGTGCATGATAGAATCGTGATGCGAAGACCACTTGCGTCTCTTCAAAGTTGAGGGCAATTTAAATCCGTAGCTCAAATGCAAATGTACTCTTTAAATTCTTTTGAGTCCTGCAGAAACGTGCTCGCATCAGATTAGCTATTGACATGATTTCCTGTCAGTCGTCAGAAAGCGACCAAAAGGAAACAAAAGCTTGGCAGACTGAACTTTAACTATCGCCCATGGGCAGATATTCAGGTCACTACAACCTGTTACCATAGTTATTTATTCTATAATTCTCCAGCTTATAAGTTCAATTTGATGGCTTTTTACATCTTGGTTATAGCTCGTTGCCATTTCTAAAGGGTCGGTTAAGAATTTTCATCTGTGCGAGGACCGCGTCGACGCACAGAATAGCTGTCCCATACTGACTCATTTCTTCAAATTGTAAAAAAATTGACGAAATAAAAGTTTTGATTGTGTAGCATCATCATCATACACGTTTAATTTAAATTTAATTTCATTGGTTTGAAACTAGGTATTGCGTGGTCCATCTGTGCGTCATGGCTTCACAAGCAACATTTTAATTTGATTCAGAGAATTTAAAAAGCTGTTTGCTCATCGATTGTTGTGAATGTCTTTCGTATTTCTAGATAGTGATTGATCAACATCATAAGATTAGTTACAGCTATAACGACAAAAAAACAAACTCAAATATGATAAAAATGCAAAATGAAAATAATATATAAAGCATGTACAAAAATAAAATTGCTTGCCAACGATGACGTGGAGTATTTGAAATATTTTTTATATCATGAACGTTGTAGGCAAATTTGAAATAAAAGACATGTGTGTGGCGAATTGGTTC
>CAVMBJ020000237.1:0-15045 GCA_963675895.2 Styela plicata
ATAATAAGTCAGATTTGATTTCTTAACTGTTTCACCGTTGCAATGCCGGCTGCATTTAAATATTTGGCTTTCGTGCAAAAACACATCTAAGAATCGTTTTCAATACCCATCACTATCCTAACTACGACATGGCTTCAGGATTACAACCTGTTGAAAATCAAATTGGATTTGTGTCTCAATGTTCAGCTTTTCGAAATATTGCTTAATATTTTTCGTCATAAGACCATAACCAGAAACGACAATTAGGAATGACAGATTACTGAAAGAAGTTTGTTGCGTATTGTTCGGAACTACTATTTGCAAGAATCCCGATATTTTATATTTTGGTATGTGATGTGATACTCTTTATTCGCATTACCATAACATTACATTATAATGTCGTCCGAGTCAGGGCACGTTATGTCGATAGAAAATTGCTATTTTTAAACATGTGCGGTGAATGACGACAATGTCTGGACGGTATGTTTGGAATAGTTTTGATCAGATTTTTATGAGATTGGTCTGTCCCAATAAAGATAAGGTATTTTCATCTTCGTAGAGTACTGGTTATGGTACATATATATGTTACTATGGTCTTTCTTCAAATTGTAGATTTGTTTGGCCAAGTTTCTGATGGCATATATGGCAGCAACTATTATTATTATTATTAATCTTTTTTAAGCATCAAATGATCTGCTTGTATCATTAACTTCTATGGGTCACACTACCAATGCACCTAGGTGAGAATGTTGCAATTTATCCAAAAATATAATAATATTATTTAGGATTTTGCTATATAAATGTTCCTATTGAAATCCTACGTTTTTCTTTATTATAATTAAGGCATTCGCTACTAATGCGAAAGGCTATAATCGAAAATTTCTAGCGAGCTATTGCTTTACCTCCATGCTTTCAGATATAATTATTAGAAAGTGGCCTAATAGACTACCAAGTTCACATTGATTGACGTTATCAGTTAAAAAACCTATGGACCCATATCTCAATAATGTTTGGGATCACCAACCCCCACGATTTTATGTTCGCACTCATGTTATGGTCCATGTTATGATTTCTAGAATTGGTTTTAAACACGCAGTGTACGGGATGAAGTTTAAAGATTGAATTCGACATTTCTGATACAAAAAAATGGTTTGGAGTAATAGTTATTTGGTAATGCATGCCGAGTATCATGTATGGTGGGCCGTAACACAGGGTTCAGAATACCCATAAGAACCTAGCATGAAATATGTTTATGTTTAAGCGGCTGATGGTAGTATTTGTTCTAGCACTGTCCATCCATCCACCTAAAATTGTTTATTATAATTTTATTATGTCCAGCATCATGGTATGGACCCATAACAGTAATGCCATTGGTATAAGATCGAAAATGAGTGTACAGATGAGATTGGCTTTCATACGATTATATGACACAGTCCCGAAGGTGAATGAAAAAAATAAACTCAAGACACCATTATCCTTGTCCGTCCCCATACATATATCATTGGTGACGACCAAAAAGAGTGACCAAGATCAGGCTTTAATACTGAGTGAAACAGTGGTCCCTGAGATTGAAACAAACCCAAATATAATATATAAACAACATACCTATGTCTGGTCGCAAGCATGGCCCATACATTATATCCGTGGCAAGAACAAAACGGAGAGCAAAGATGGGGTTTTGGTAATTGATTCGGACACAGTCTGGAGATGAAATAAACGAAATATAACTTCAGGACGACCATATCCTCGTCTGTTTCCATAGGCATGGTCCCATGATATATAGCATGTGAACAAATTCAAAAAGATTCTTTAAAGAATGGACTTATACAGCTGATTTGACAACCAGGACCCAAGATGAATAAAATCAAATATAATTTCGAAACCTCATACACCTTGTTCTGTCCCATGCACATGCCATCACATATAATGTTATTATTGGATAGATCCAAAAAGAGAGCATGAGATTGGGTATTTGTTATACTGATTACTGAGGCACCAGTCCATGAAGATGAATAACACCAATAAATAATTTCTCCAGAGACCATAAGACTGATTCTCTGTCCCATCACGCATGAACCCCATACATCATAACCATATTTAATGCAACGCCAAATCACATTTTTAATACAACCACTTAATATTTTCTCCCATAATATCAACACACTACCACACAGATATAGTGGGGATATTCCCTGCTATAAAAGATAGTGGATGTACTATCTCGTAACTAAAGACCAAATGGAATCCCTAAAAAGCTGCTTTGAAAATCAAGCAAAACGTATTTTGTTTTCCGATTTTCCGAAAACCTTTCTAAACATCTTTTTCTGTTTTTACCAGTAAGCATAATTAATTCCTTCCCTGTCAAGATGGATTATAAGTCAGAGTATGTTTTTTTTGTTCAGTAAATGGGTATTGCATTGGATAACAAATTTTTTTGGGGGGACAAAAAATACGATACTTTTTTTAATTTCGGCCTTTTTTCTGTCCCACAAGGAATAGAGTCCTGATATTGTAGCTTTGTTCGCCGTTTTGTTTTCGGGTTTTTTCCCAATTGTGATGTCATCAAAAGAAATTTTTATACGGTAAATTGGGTTTGTTTTTTGCTGGTTTTTGTTTTCAGGTTTCAACTTTAATAATTGTGTGCAGGACAGGGGCTTCCTGAACAAAGTTTTTTGCTGTCAAGCAGGTCAAAGCAAAGTTTTTTTATTTTTGAAAATTGGGGGGGCGTAGGGGCGACATAGTGTTGGGGGTTGGCATCTTGAGGATTCTGTTAAGTAAAGTTCGTGGGAATCATTTATTAGAGTTAATTTCCCCTATTGAATTAACACGTATTATTTTCTTTTAGTAAAGCTAGTTCTGTTTTTAGGTGGGGGCCACTAGAATTTGTACTTCTTTGATGTCTTCTATTTGAGGCTTGAGTTTATTTTTAAACAAGTCAAGCTTGTTGTAATATAGAAAAAATCACAGCCAGACTCTGATTGATTCATCTAGACTTGCAAAAAATTTTAGAAGTCATTAGTGAGAAAAACAATTTCATTTTCATAAGGGAGGGAAGCTTTTAAAGAATTTTCTCAATTCCTGTTCTCAGCTAAAACCATAAGGTTGGAGAAAATACGAACTAAACAGGCAAATTTTGTATCACAATTGGTGTATTTGCATCAAGATATCTAACTTATTTCTTTATGGTGATTGATGAAAAGGTTTGTTTTTGTTTTTTGGAAATTTAAGGGTTAAAAAAAATAGATAATAATATTAATTACCTAAAAACATTGTATTATTAGTTTTTTTTTTCATAATGGGGGGGGATTGCGCTGGGGGGGGGGGGGGGGGGGGGGGGGGGGGGGGGGGGGGGGGGGGGGGGGGGGGGGGGGGGGGGGGGGGGGGGGGCGGGGGGGGGGGGGGGAGGGGTGGGCATATTGTAAAATTGAGGGACCATCGCAAGCAAGAATAAAAACACTATTTTGTTTATAACGTGGTCGATTACGGTAGTTATGATAATCGGGACAAAATATGTATTCTTATGCGGCTGGATGGGACCCAAAGTTTATTCAATGAGAAAGGGAATATGAGTCGATACAGTGTTTTGCAAGCTCAATCCCAATAGTTTCATGGATAAAATGTCCCCAGTCACAAACTGTGAGGTTCTGCGTCTAAAAGTAATTGAAAATGAGAGATGATGGGGGCTGTTAAACAGGATTTGTCTGGGGGACTGTTTATTACATCTTATCTTGCGCCGCGCAGAGAGTTCCATGACAAACCTTGCAGGAAAGGTGATCGGATGCCACTTGATGTAAACATCTGAAGATAATTTTTTCAGATTGGGAGGGTGCCAGAGTATCATACACGTAATGCTGATGGATATCGTTTCTTGGAAAACGAGTTATTTTTGCGATGATTGGAACCACCCATAAAAAAAAAGGAAGACTTAATCGCTCATAAAACTTAATGATGAGAATTCTAGGATTTTTTTTGTATTCAGGTGATGGTTACTGTTCCCTTTCAGGGGCATAATTCTTTCCAAGGGAGGATTCAAAAATAAAAAAAAAAATGTCACAGAGAAAAAATATCCTGATTCAAGCTAGAAATCGTTTGTAGAAGATTGCCACTACAAAAATGGGGGGAGTTGTATGATCTGCGAATTATTTCCATACACCTGGAGATATATTTTTGTAAGGGAGTAGGGACGGGGAACCAAATAAAACATTTTCTCAACACGAAGAACGTTGGGCAATGGAAAAAAAGCGCCATTCCTCCAAGGGCATTTTAAAACGGGTTTTGATAAAATCGCATTTATGTAGTGATTTGTCCAGCATAAATTTTGGTTGACTCGGATAGGTTGTTCCATGACTCGGAACAAGTTATCGCAACCAAAATTTACCCCATGAGTGGCGGGGTCCCGGCACATAAAAGACACGAATAAAAAAAATAAGTTTGGGACTCCCACAGAAAACACAAAAAAACTGTATACGGAAGGACGTGGGAAAGGATAAGCTCATGGAGCGCAGTATAGAAGACGTTTTGAGGGGGATGGAGGGAAAAAGAAGTTTAATCAGAGAAACTGGGCACTGGGCAAAATACACTGGAAGAAGCCGTTGCATCACCACTATTGGTGGAGTTTTTGAACTCTGTTTTCACCTTGTAAGCGAAAATTTGTGATGGGATTTCTGGGTTTTATGAGAGCTAGGGGGGGTGGGGGGGTACCTACAGGGGAAAAGAAATTTGTACAAAACTTATTTTTGGGGGTAGTACCAATTGGGGGAACCTAAAATTACAGAGAAGAGAAGGGACAGGGTTCATTTCATATGGGATCGACTACGCAACTTTTCGTACCAACAAAAAAGAAATAGATAAGAACTGTTGCCAAAAAAACCAGCACAGGTTTCTAG
This sequence comes from Styela plicata, assembly GCA_963675895.2. NCBI lineage: Eukaryota > Metazoa > Chordata > Ascidiacea > Stolidobranchia > Styelidae > Styela > Styela plicata. The sequence continues at coordinate 4,866 of CAVMBJ020000237.1, forward strand.
AAAATCTTACATAAGCCAAAAAAGGGGCTAGAAGGATTATTACCCCTTTGCGGTTTTCAAGCGGGGGAGAAATGGGGGGAACAATTGCACAGGAGAGGGAGTTAAAAATAGTATGATAGATAAAGATTTTTCATTGCAACTTTTGGCAATTGTGGGAGGGAAAAAAAAATGGGTCAAAGGAAAGATTCTATCAAGGGAATGTAAATTTGTTGGCATTTTGCAAAGACCAGATTTCTCGGAGTACAACATTTCCCCTTCAAATAAGTCTTCTATGGATAGTGATATGGCAAGGTGTAATAGGGGTTCATTTAAAATTTTTCTTTTTCAATCAAATTAGTAGTAAGTCATTTACTGCAGGCAGGGGGGGTACAACGAAAGCTTTGCATTACAAGCTCTATCAAGCAAACTTCGGACAAAAAATATTGAGAACTATTCAAGGAAAAAATGGCATTGAACTTTACAACAAAAACAAAACAATTTGGAAAGACAAATACCGGAAGCTAAATTTGCGAGCGTCAGCCATTTACGGGGATATGCAAAGCAAAGGTTCTTGAAATGGGAAAAAAGCTAATTGGCCTTAATCAAACAAAAATGTGGAATCCTCAATCTAAGCATGTATAGTAATTTTCACGTAAGCAAAATCTACAAAATAACAGGCAAAACATAAATAACGATCCAACAAAATGTAAGGGGAATAACACAACTAGTAACAGCGGCTTGTTAGTGTATACTTCATGAAAGAAAAGAACAAATCATCAAACCTTTCCGAATTAACATTGAGAAACGATCCAAATGTAACTCAACGCGACATAAGAGCGCAACCATAATGATTTCTTGTCCCATCTGTCTGTTTCAACTCTTTGATTTAGAAAGCCAGTTTTGTATATACCTCCCATGTGGGCTAGGTTTTTTAGGTGCATACTAATTTTTATAAAACGGAAACAAGTTAAAGTCACTTACTCAATTCACGCCGGAGTATGAATAAATGGAAATTATGTTGGTATTATTGCGTTTTTCTATGGTGGGACACAAGAACCTACGCGGAAGAGAAAAGTGGGTGGGCGCAACACGAAATGGCCAGTTACCTCTTCTCAAATTGGATTAAGGGGAGGGGAGAAAAAATTAAAAGGAGTACTCCAGGGGGAAGGGATTACGTAGACATTGTTATTTTTCTCTCCAGGACACGTGGTGGTGGCCAAAAATTTTTGATATTCTAATATTGTTGCTTTACCCACTGTGTGCATGGTTTTGGCAGTGGGGGTGGGCTAACCTTTATCAATTTTCTATCTCAATTGAATCTCACATTTTTTATTGGTTTTTTGGCCATTTCTCCTAAATGGGAAGTTGGGGGCCAGGGACTGGGGCAAGGAGGCTTAATCGAAAAACCCAGAAGTAATTCACTTAGAGGGATCAATCGTGTGCCTTAATTTGGATATAGGGGGGTGTTGGTGGGATCTCTTAAGTAGAAAATCAAGCAAAAAACTCGTATGAATTACTACACACTCGTTGAACAAAAATAATTGGTTGTGGGATGTAAATCAGATAAAACACCAACTACAAAACGGCATTTGAAAGACTTACTATGTTATTAGAACTCTCCTCCCACCCACCACCACTCCTATATGATAGTGAATGTTGTTCAAAATTGGAAAAATTACCTCTTCAAGTCAACAAACATGGGTTTGAATGGTTAAAAGATATGAAAAGAAAACGCCCACATGCATGCTTTATACTATTATTTTTTTACTACAATGAATGATATCCTATTCAAAATGTGCAGGGGAGGGCCATTCAAATGGGTTGTAGACAACTCCATACATAAGGTTTTTAATAAAGCATTTGAGTAACTCTCTCCCAGATAGGACTTTGTGTGTGCAATGGGGCAATTACTTTGTTACTACACCCATGACCAGGATCTCCAAAAAAGAAGAACTTTTCAAGGCGACCTCTAATGGTCAACTGTGCTGAGTTTGTTATGTTTGAGCCAAAGGGTGTTTATAACCCAACGGAAAATTCACCATGATGTTTTTTACTTTACCATACTTTTCTTAGCTAGCAGAGAAGGGATGGAGATGATTGGGCAACTGTGGGCTAATCGCACGGGATGGGAAAAATTGAAAGTTGGTAGACTTTAAAAATTTTCTTTTTAAGTGATGGATTGCAGGTTGGACGCGTTTTTGAGGCTATGAAAACACTAGTTTGGAAAGGTTTTCAGGGTTGAGGGGGGACTTTTTTAAAAAAACTTAAGCTAAACTATTTTTTTCTTTGACAGTATGTTTTGTTTTAATTAGTTTTTAAATGTCGATGAGTTTTTTTGCTTTAGTTGAGCTATATATACTCATTCCTGAAGAAAATAGTTTTCAGGGTCCATTCCATTCTAGGGGGAATTATATAACGGTTGTGTTTTGACAATGAATAGACGACTTTATTGTATATACTGATATTTACGATTTTTTCAGATACAAGTTGGTCAAAAAAATCAAAAAAAGTTGTTTTTCGGGGACTCCCAGTACGGGGGGCATGGGAAATATTCAGTTTATGGGCTTAGGGATTATTTGGATGTAAATGTGTTGTAAATATTTAAGGGCTTCATTTTTTTCTTGTAATCATTGTACCTCTATATATTCTTGCCGGAAGTGTCACGCCATGTAATATATTCTGCATCTCATCTAGAACAGTTTGACAAAGCTAATTGTGGATACTCGAGAGGCGAAAGAATATTGGGAAGGGGGAATTTTCCCAATAATTGTAAAACCCTTTTTTACTTCCTTATGGGGCAAATTAGGTGGTCTTTTTAAATCTACAATTTTTTTTGCCGCTGTTTCTCATTATAGGGTATGAAAAAAAATAGTATAAACTATCTTCGCCTTATTTCCCAACAATTACATCTCAGGAAAAATAAAAAAATCCTTGGATCTTACAGTGCTGGATTAATTGGGACATTTGAGAAGATTTTTTTACTGTTTTTATTCCTGTAAATCTTTTTTTTACAATAAAAAATTTTTTCGGAAATTTCAAGGGATTTTTCCGGCCTTTTATTTGGGCCCGTGGGACCCTGAAAAAATATTTGTGGGAAGGTTGAGCGGGATGAGCGCATAAAAATTATATCCCCAGTAAACTTTTTCGCCATATCCACACCACCATTAGCAAACAAAAAACCAAACTCATTTTAAGCATTATAGAGACAATTGCAGTTAAAAAAATCGATCCTTTTAGCTTATCCACAGACTATAATCCACGTAAAAAACTTTCCACATCACTTTTTTCCATCCAAAAATTAGTGAATTTTAGATATTTGATTTTCATGATCACGCCACGCTAAACATTCGCTCTGATTTACTCTTAAAGCCTGGATTTCTTTTCTCTTCTCCTGTCATGCCGGACGGGGAAAGAGGTTATTTTTTTCGTTGTTAACCCATATTATTTTCCCGCGCCATCTTCAAAATTTTTTCCCGGGGATTTGGGGAGCATCAGGGGTGCGAGGTGGGATACAAGTCGTTATTGTAACAAACAAAACCCCCACCCACTTCTTGTCACTAAGTTCGAATTTGTCAAATGTCTAAATTGGTTAGAGAAAAAAAGATTTGTTACTGCCTGGTATTTGCCTTCCATACAAACCCTTACGCTAAACAAACAGTTGGATAAATATTAATCGGTAGGTAAATGTTGTCTGGTTGAACAAACTATTTCTGCTAAACTACCACCCATAAAATATAATTTATTTTTTTTAATTATTTAATAAAAAAAAAACTGCAAAGGAATAGGTCGCGGGGAAGTTCTCATTTAAGTTTTTGAACACTAGCTTAAAAGTGCGATATGAGAATCTTTAGCATATACTGTATACATTTTGGGGTTGGGGGCACCAACCAAGTCGATTTAACTTTTTAAAATCTAATGTAGTTTTTGTCGAGCACATACTAGGCCTTAAGTAATTTTTATTGGATTTATTTGGGAGACTTGGACGAAATTAAAGGCAAAAAAACATCCATAAAGGTGGGAAAAAAAGAGAATTGGTGAAAAGTTCTTGCATCCGCGGGATTCAAACATATGGGCTTTATTGCAGGGGGTGGACCATCATCAAAACCCATGCACGGGAGCCTTAAACGAAGTTCAGCCTTTGGCCATCACCCACTACCATCCGAAGTACATTTTTCTGTAGGGTTAAGAGAAGAGGTTAAAGAATAACAAAATACTGGAGTTACGATTATAAAAGTTTTGGATTTTGATTTATGAAATGAGAGAAGTGACTGATATTTGCAAATCATCTTTTCTTTTCACACTGTTAATAGGCGCGAATTAAATAAACTTTAATAAAATTTGGATATAAGAGTTGCATTCTTCTCGAGATTACAAAAATTTCAAGTTTTCGCTTTCTCCAGTATGCTGTATAAAAAAAAGAACATTTCCCACATTCCTCAACTTACCATACTCTATTTTAACATCTATTATTACTATTACAAAACAACTTCACTCATAAGGACACGGTGTAGGATGTGACATAAGGTATATTTAAAACAAAAACTTCATTGTCTTGTACTGAAAAAATATCTATAATGTCGAGTTTGCAGGATTCATCGCAGTTTAAAAGATTTTGACAGAAGATTAGACAGAATCTCCATTATTATTTTACTCTATTTAATATTACATTTAAGTATAAAATCAAACGTCCCCAAGAACAATAGGGGAAGAACACTAACAAAAAACATTTTGTTTATTTTATTTGTCCCTTTCAGAAATACTTAGCGAAATCGCGACTGATACGCGAGAGTGTGGTAAAACACAGTCCTGGGCACAATAATAAGATTTGTTGTAATGTGGTTCAGAACCAACTGAAAGTCTTCCATTTCAATCAGATTCTTATACTTAGGTAATAGATAGTAATATATTGCTGTGGGAACGAGGGTAAAGTTTTTCAAACATTATTTGTTCAGTTATAAACTTGTATATTCAGTCATTATGTAAATGTAAAATGAAATTATGCTGGACCAAAACTAATTAAAACTGAAAGAAGTTGAATCTATCTCTGACCGAAAAAGTAGTTTTTCAAGGAAATCTTGTTGGATTGAAAAAAATTGGAATATAGAATATCTCTTCAAACTTCACTCACAAAAAAAATATGTTAGTTTTGTGTGCTACATTCGATTGTCTGTAGAAAATAAAATTACAATTGTTTTACCGTATTTTTTCAAAACACCAAGTTTGGTAAGTATTTCAGAAATGTTTTTATATTTAATATAACCAATTATTGGGGATTCGTTTCTAGGATTTACTATATATATTTATACATTTTAAATTTTCAGTCAAAATTTTATCTACATACACTGCCTACCCGATTCAGGGCCACCGAATTGACTGGCCTAGGACTAGCCGCCTCCATTTCAGAATGGTAATAATTAAACACAACCAAGGGGTTATCGAAATATTAATAATAATTTTCTGAGCTTATATTTTTTGGAACAAAAAAGTGCAGACATTTTGGGTTTTTTATTTTTATTCTAGGTAGCTAAAATATCGGATTATTTGCGGCAGTTTTGTGGGGTTTTATTGTCGGTAAAAAGTTATTTGTGCAAACTTCTTGACTACTCTCGCTCTACTGGAAAGGGGGGGGGGGGGGGGGGACAGTATAGGTTAGGCTCAACTGTAAAGGTCTATTGAAGTATTTTGTCCCTTGTCTTTATTGTTGAGGTGAGTTCACATATTTATGTGAAGGAATATAAGTTTAGTGGTGTAGAACAAATTGTTATTATGTTTTTGGCACAACAGTTTATTTTAAAATTTGTTAACAATAATGGTAAAGGCGTGACTAGTTTGTTTGTAGGACCTCTTATAGTGCGAAATCGGTTAGTTTTTTTTGCTGGTGATACGGCAGTACTAATTTGAATTTCTACGGAAGGGGGGGCTGGTTAGGGTTTGTGAAAGCCCCATGCTTCAATTGCCCCTAAAATTTTTTTTTGGCCCTGTTTGATTTAGAAGGCCAGGCGGTGCATTTGTATGATAATATTTTCAAATTGTTAAAATACCTTATTTGATATTGCCAAAGACATTTTTAGGGCTATCAAAAAAAAAACCCTGCTTATTGTTGTTCGTTCTAAAGGGGTAGCCACGTGGACCTAGAAATAAAAAAAAAAGCGTGAGGTTTTTTTGCTTGTTTGCCTGCTATACTGCGGGTTATGGGTCTGTTGTTCTCATGTGGGGGGGATCCAATTCTGGATATAGCGCAAACGATCAAGGGAGGGTGTGGAGATTTTTTGGTCATAAACTTGATGAGCGTATTATCTAATGGCATCAACTTGTTTTCATTTTGCAATTTTAGGGGCAGTATGTCGTTGGAAATAACATCATCAGGCCTCGCCATCCCGCAAACACCACTCGGACATAATCTTACGGACCCAAACCAACAGTGTGGGGTATTTAGGCTTTTTGACTGTTTATTTTGGGAAAATTCAAAAGGTTGCTCATTACCGGGGCCCCTTTGGTCCGTTACCGGTTTTATTATCAACCCATCCTTACCTGTGGGGACAGGAATTATTTTTTTCCCTATAATTTTTAGGAATGCAAGATTTCAGATTTTTAGCTGGCTACCCATCATTTAAGGTTCTTTTCCCACTTATAGGAATGCATATTAATTTTCAAATGTTAAATGCCTAGGAATCTTTTCAATTGGAATACAGGAATTTTTTAAGTCAGAGTCTATTTTCTTGCTACATTTCAGGATATTAAAATAATTTATTGAAAACAAAATTTTGTTCTGGTTTCTACCGAAAATACCATTTTTAGGAATTTGTTCAAAAATTCCTAAACATAACCCACCATTGCAATGCAGAAGGGTTATTGGAAAAACACCTCCCAAAAACTTCCCTTAAACTTATATATTATTAACTTTTGTTTTTGTTTTAAATTAATTGCTTGTATACTACCTAGATTGAGGGTTAATATTTTTGTAATATACGCTCTATATTTATATGGTATTATATATTTCAGGAGAATTAATAAAAAGTAATTTAAAATTACCAACTATTAAATATGGTATAAAATTAAGGGTTTTTTTTTACCTCTTATGTTTTTTAATTTTTCTTCTACTTATGTTGGTTATCTTTTTCCTCTGCTTTCCAGGTGTTTGAACCCAATAACATTCTTTGGCAAAAAAAAAATTTTTCTTTAACTATTTAGGTTAGCCATTGTCTAAATAGGGGGGACAAAAGGTCCCATTTGGTACCCTTTTCCAAATCCTTATTTTTTGAATCCAATAATTGGAGGGAAGTTTGGAGTTTGGGGTAAAACTTAAAAACAAATTTCTTATTTATGCTACAAATACATTAGTCTCTTCTATATCACTTCTATTGAACTATTGTTCGAAACAGTTCGCTAATTATTAATCGGGGTAAATGCTTCCAACTCGAAGATATTTGAATCATAAAAAAAAAACTTAAGTCATGGTAAGAATTAACTAATCATCCAAGGAGCCGGTCAGAAGAGTTAAGCCAAAATTCCGAAAGAATACAAGAAAAAAGTTTAGCTGAATGTTGATGGGGGGAGCCATTTAATATAAGGGTTTTCACCACCAACTACCTAGGCCAAATATGCTCCACAATACCGGTCATAAGGCAAAATTGGACTGCGTTGTAGTATCCGTTCCCTTGGTATCGAGTGTGAATTTTGGTTGGTCGTGGCAGGGAAACAGGTTATGGATTTTTATTTTAGGTTACATTATTGAATTCCATTGGGTCTTAAGATCTGGCTTTGTTTCTGCTCAGTTAAACGAACTTGGGCATCCCCCTCATCCAAAATCTTTGAAAATCCAATCTTGTTTGCCAAACTTTGGTTCCATTGGTGGAATTTAGGAATGCTTAGTTTTTTCCTCACATATTATGTAGGGATAACCAGTTTTCCTGATAAACTAGATCACAAAAACATGTTTTTTGGAATTTTTGCAGCGGCAGTACAATGAATGAAATGTACTGTTTTGTATATAGCACAAAATTTGCGTTTAACGGGGTCTTTGAGGTACTGCCCCAAAGAGGCGTTACCAAAACAACCAGGGTAGAATATTACCACCTTATTTGACACTTTGTTGTTACAATTCGGGGAAAATATCTTTTCTTGCTAAAGGTGTGTTTTTTGTGAATGGCCTTTTTCCATTAATGAATTCCAGTTTTTTTTGAGCAGTTAAAATAATGGGGGAAAATTTTATTTTAACAAATAGGGTATTTCTCTCATTTCATTCCTCCTAGCAAACAAATTAAACCTTCTTTTTATACAGCAAGTGTCATTGTTTAATTATGAGCCGGGATTCGTCCCGTTAAAGATTACTAGTGTTTCTGCGCACATTGGGGGGGTCTGGGTTTTGTTGATCGTGGGGGCAGGAGGAAAGTCTTTTTGTTTTCAGGGGGGTTTTTACAGGATTATGATATTTTGGATGGGCAAGATATGTTTTTCTATACAAAAACTTTTAATATTGAGCCTTTTGTTAAAAAAATCAATTTTGGTAGACATTGTTTATGATCTATGTTTTTTTGTAACATATGCACTTTGGGCTTTTCGTGTTCTTTTTTCAAATTTAATGGCGGGGCACTGTGGGGTGATGTGGTATGGAAATTTTGTTTTTACCGTTAAATTTTTCTTTTCATTTGCTTTTCAATTATAGATTATTTTTACCATTCTTAGGGTTTATGTTTACGTAGTAAATAGTGTGGCAAACACATTTTGCTCAAAACAATAACTTTGATTCCTTGGGAAAGCTTTCCGATTCCAGTTTTTCCAGGGTTGGAAAAAAAGTCTTTAAAAAAAACAACAAAAATTGATTTAGTTTTTTCGCACTGCCAAAATTTAGAATTTTAAATATTTTATGGGGTTTCCTAACTATCCTTCCCTTTTAATAAAATACTGGATCGGAAAAAATATTTTTGAATTCACCTTACTATCAGAAAAAACGAGGTTTATATGCAAATCGTAAATAAAATCTGGAATTTGATTATGTGATTGTTTATTTCTAAAGCTGAAAAGTGTTCCCATTATTCCACCTCTGTTAGTCCCAATAGGGTGGAAAAATTTCTATTAAAAATTTTTTTCCATAACTAAAATTTTTTTCACCCTTATTTTATGTTGGTGGTAAGATTAGGGGGAACTTCTAAAAAAATCAACAAATGTAACCCGATTGGGTTTTTTTTTTTAACCCTCCCGACATATATTTCTTTTGGCAACAGTTAGTCCATTAAATAAAAAAAAAAATGGACTGTTTCGTCATTGATTTTCAAAATACTCTTGGGTGTCTTTCTGGGGGGGGGGGGACATCAGGGCTTGGGTCACCCACAGGGAACAAAAAAGGTCTTTCATTTAGAGTTTGACCCTGCCCGATGGTTTGGTTTTTTATATGGAAGAATATAGGAAACGTTTGTGCCAAAAACAGCTTTGTCATAAATTCAAGTTATGGCTATATTGTTCCATTGGGGTTTATGATGGGAATTAATGTTTAAGTGAAAATGTTGTTATTGTCTGTTTGTATTTAAACAATTATTTTGATGTGATTTAAATAGGGAAATGAGTGTTCTTGTCGATTTATATATTACCATCACAGTAAATGGTTTATTTGAGGATTGCTCCTTGTGTGTGAAAAAATTTTTTGTTTTTTACTAAAATGTATATTAAATCTTGTTACTTGGTTGTTTACATCTATTTATTAGTTGCCAAATTGATTAACGTTTTATTTCTGATTATTTGGGTTTTGTGGAATCTGTTTCTAGGTTGTTTTCTCAATTTGACTTTTAAGCCGACCAAAATAAAAATAGTCCTTGATTTTTTTTCATAGCATTTTTCTACACAACATATATGGCGGGGGCCTGAAGTTTCGAAACCATCCCTCAATGTGGGGTACCCACATTTTGCTCCTTCCAGTTTGTTATTTGTCTTTGGGTTCCCAACCCATCCCATCTTAATATTTATTTTTCTGATTCAAAATGAGCAAATTTTTAAAAAATTTTTTGTCATTTGTGTTTTCCAGGTGACTTGTACTGGATATAGGCTTCTGTCCAAAACATTTTATTTTTTATTAGTTTAAAATACAGTATTTTTTTTTTTTGTTTAGGAGGTTTAATTGTTTCGGGGTTGGGGGGGGCCATGTGGACATGACATTGGGAATGGAAATGGTTCTCTTGCTGTGAAAGAAATGATTTTATATTTGCTT
>CAVMBJ020000238.1:0-14964 GCA_963675895.2 Styela plicata
CGCCGAGGGAAAAGTTGAAGAAATTCTACCGTGCACGGTCTGGGGAAAAATTCCCCTTACCTTTACACGAAAATATGAAAAAATGAAAATTATCCTTTTTGGGGGACGTCATTAAGAGATGAAAATAATTTTGTCATCCTATTCCTTTATTTTAGTTTTTTCAAAAATAATATATTTCTTATCTATAAATAATATTTAAAACAATTTTTACCGTCGCGGATCATGGGGAATATTCCCCTATATCTCCGTTTATGGTGCGTCATTAATTAATTTTTTTTTTTTTTTTTTCTATTTTTTAAAAAAATTATTTGTCACGCTTAACTCACTTTATACAGTATTGTTATTAAAATATTATTCTATAATCTTTGAATAAAAATTTTTTAAAAAATTCTACCGGTGGCGTTCATGGGGTTTTTTCACCTACCGTTTTCATGAGAAAAGTGCCATAAATAGCATTTAATATTTACAATTAAGGGCGTTTTTAAATAAACAGTAAAAAAAATATTTGTCACGCTATTCGCCTTTATATTCAGTATGTTCAAATTTTATTTTCTATATCCTATAAAAAAATATTTTTAAAAATTCTACCCATTTTTTCGGTTCTTTTGGGAAATTTCCCCTCAATAATCCCTCCCTTTTCATGAAAAAGTGCAAAAATAGCAAAATATCTCCCAATAAGGGCGTCAATAATATACGAAAAAAATTTTAATTGTCCACGCTATTCTTTATACCAGTATGTTCAAAAAATACTTTTATATCTTATGAAAAAAATTAAAAAAAATTCTTTCACCGTGCGGAACATGGGTGAATTTCCCCTCCCTTTTTCATTAAAAAGTGGCAAAATGGCAAAAATATGTTTATTATAGCCGTCCTTCAATTGTCGAAACAAAACCTCATTTGTCACGCTATTTTCCTTTCAACATTTTGTTCAGAATTTATATTTCTTCATAGCTATGAAAAAAATTTGATGAAAATTCTTACCGTGCAGGATCATGGGGAATTCCTTTTACCTTTTTTCACGACATTAGTTGCAAAAATATCAACAAAATAATCTCCATATAAGGGGTGTCATTATTTAACGAAAAAAATATTTGTCACGGCTAATTCTTTTATACAGTATCGTTTCAAAATATATTTCTATATCTATGAAAAAAATTTATAAAAATTTCTAACCGTGCGGATCATGGGGAATTTCCCCTCCCTTTTCATGAAAAAGTGCAAAATAGCAATAATATCTTCCAATAAGGGCAGTTTCATTTAATTTAACGAAAAGAAATATTAGTCGAACGCATATTCCTTTATTCAGTAATGTTCAATAATTTTATTTCTATATCTATGCTAAAACAATTTAATAACATTTTTACCGTTGCGGAATCATGGGGAAATTCCCCTCCCTTTTTCATGAAAACAGTGCAAAATATAGCAAAATAATCTTTACAATAATTGGCGTCATTGAATAAGAGAAAAAAGTATTTTTTACGCTACGATATTACCTTTATTAACAGTATGTTCAAAATATATTTCTATATCTATGAAAAAATTTTAAAATCTTTTTTTTTTTTGCGGATCATGGGGAAATTCCCCCCTCCCTTTTCATGAAAAAGTGCAAAAAATTGCAAATATATCTCCAATAGAGGGCGTCATTAATTATCACGAATTTTTCTTTTTTTGTTCACGCTATTCCTTTATACAGTATGTTCAAAATATACTTCTATATCTTTGAAATAAAAATTTTAAAAAACATTCTTAACGTTGCGGATCCATGGGGAAAATTCCCCTCCCTTTTCATGAAAAAGTCAAAAAAATGGCATTTTTAAAATATGTTTATTTTAGACGTCATCAATTGTCGAAAAAAACATTTGTCACAGCTTTTTCCTTTCAACAAGTTTGATCATATGATATTTCTACATTTATGAATAAAAATTTGAGGAATTCTACCGTGCGGTTTCATTGTTGGGAAATTTCCCTCCCTTTTCACGAACAAAGTGCTAAATTAGCAATTTTATCTCCAAATAACGCTCTATATCTGTTTGTTCATTAATTCATCGAAAAAAAATATTTTTCACGCTATTCCTTTATTACAGTTTGTTCAAAATATAATTCTATATCTATGAAACAATTTAAAAAAAATTTACCGTTGCGGATCATGGGGAAATTTCCCCCTCCCTTTTCATTGTTTAAAAGCTCCAAAAATAGTGCAAAATTTGTTTAATTATAGACGTATTTCAATTTTCGAAAAAAACATATTTGTCCACGCCTACTACTTTTCAACAGTTTGTTCAGTTTTATATTTCATAACTCTATGCAAAAAATTTGAGGAAATAACTTTCTACACTGCCGGATCCATGGGGAAATTCCCTCCCTTTTTCACAAAAAGTGCAAAAATCAGACAATATTTCTCCAATCCGGGTGTCTTTTTTTAACTTTTACTATAAAAAATATTTGTCCACGCTATTTTTTTACACAGTTTTGTTCTTTACTAATATTTTTTTATTATCTATGGAAAATAAATTTAAAAAAAAATTAACCGTGCGGATCGATTTTGGGAAATTCCCCCTCCCTTTTCATGAAATAGTGCAAAAAATGGCAAATAATATTCTCACAATAAGGGCGTCATTATTTAACTATTTAAAAATATTTTTTATTTTATTTATTCCTTTTCCACAGTGATGTTTTCATTTTTTTTTATTTTTTATATTTCTATATCTATTCTTTAAAATTTAAAAAAATTTTACACGTGCGGATCATGGGGAACAATTTTCCCCTCCCTTTTCATGAAAAGAGTGCATAAAATAGCAAAATATTTACTTTTAAGGGCGTTTTTTTATTTATTTTTTTTAATTATTTCAATTTTTTCACGCTTATTTATTTATTTTTTTTTATTTTATTTTTTTTTTTTTTTTTTATATTTATTTTTTTTTTTTTTCTTATTTTTATTTTTTTTATTTTTTTTTTTTACTACCGTGCGGATTCATGGGGAAATTATTTTTTTTATTTTTTTCCTTGAAAATTTGGCATAAATTTTTAAAATTTTTTTATTTAAGGGCGTCATTTTTTTAACGAAAAAAATTTTTGTTTTTTTTATTTTATTTTTTTATTTTTTTGTTTTATTTATTTTATTTTTTTATTTTTTTTATTTTTTTTTATTTAAAAAAAATTTTTTTTGGCGGATCATTTTTTTTTTTTTTTTACCTTTTTTTATTTTAAAGTGCAAACAATTTTTTCTTTTTTTTACAATTTTTTTTTTTTAAATAACGAAAAAAAATTTTTGTTCACGCTTTTTCCTTTTACAGTTTTTTCAAAATATTTTTTTTTTTTTCTTTATTTTTTTTTAAAAAAATTCTTTTTTCTTTTTTTTATTTGGAAATTCCTTTTTTTTTTCATTTTATATTTTTATTTTTTTTAGCAAAATAATTTTTTATTTTTTTTTTTTTATTTTAATTAACGAAAAAAAATATTTTTCTTTTTTTTATTTTTAACAGTATTTTTTTTTTTTTTTTTTTTATTTTATTTTTTGGAATAAATTTTAATAAATTTTTTTTATTTGCGGATCATTATCCCATTTTTTTTTTTTTTTTTTTTTTGAAAAAAGTCCCATTCATTTTTTTCTTTTATTTTTTTTTTTTTTTATAGGATTTTATCAATTTGTTTTAAAAAACATTTGTCACGCTACTTTTTTTTAAATTGTTATGTTTTTATTATTTTTCTACATTTTTGAAAAAAATTTTTTTTATTTTTCTACCGTGGCGGATTATGGGGAAATTACCCCATTTTTTTTTCACTTTAATATTTAGCAAATATAGCTTTTTTTTTTTTTTTATTTTTTTTTATTATTATTTTTTATTTTTTTTTATATTTGTCACGCTTTTATTTTTTTTACAGTATGTTTTAAATATTTTTTTTTTTTTATTTATGAAAAAATTTAAAAAATTCTACCGTTTTTCATGGGGAAATTTTTTTATTTTTCTTCGATGAAATTTTTCCATTATTTTGGCAAAATTATTTTTTTTATAAGATTTTATCATTTGTCGAAATTAAATTGTTTTGTCTTTTTTATTATTTTTTCATTTTGTATTTTCATTTGTTTTATTTTTTTTTTTATTTTTTTTTCTTTTTGAGAGAAATTCTTCTTTTTTTTTTTTTTTTGGGGATTTTTTTTTTTCCCTTTTCACGAAATTTTGCAAAAATTTTTTTTTTATTTTTTTTAAGGGTTTTATTTTTTATTTTTTTTTTCTTATTTGTTTTTTTTACTTTTTTTTTTTTTTATTTTTTTTTCAAAATTTCTTTTTTTTATCTATTTTTTTTTTTTTAAAAAAATTCTACCGTTTTTTTTTTTTTCTTTTTTTCCCCTTTTTTTTTTCATTTTTTTTTATTTCAAAAATTTGTTTTTTTTATTCCAATAAGGGCGTCATTTTTTAACGAATTTTTTTTTTTTTCATTTTTTTTTTTTTTTTATTTTTTTATGTTTTAAAAATATTTTTTTTTTTTTTCTTTGATTTTTTTTTTAAAAAATTCTACCGTTGCGGATAATTTTTTAAATTTTTTTTCCCTTTTCATTTTTTTTTTTTTAAAAATAGCAATTTTTTTCTTTTTTTATTCATTAATTTATTTTTTTTTTTTTTTTTTTTTTTATTTTTCACGCTTTTTTTCTTTTTATTTTTTTCTTTTTTATTTTTTTTATTTTTTTTTTTTCTAATTTTAAAAAATATTTTTTTATTTTTTACCGTGCGGATCATGGGGAAATTTCCCCCCCCTTTTTCATGAAAAAGTGCAAAAAATAGCAAAATATCTCCAATAAGGGCTCGTCATTAATTAACGAAAAAAATATTTGTTCAACGCTATTTTTCCGTTTTAATACAGTAATGTTTAAAAAATATATTTCTATATCTCATGTGAAAAAAATTTAAAAAGAATTACTATCCCGTGGCGGATACTTGGGGAAATTCCCCCTCCCATTTTAATGAAGAAAGTGCAAAAAATAGCTAAAATATCTACAATAAAGGGCGTCATGAAATAACGAAAAAAAATTTTTTGTCTGCATGCTATTCCATTATACAGTATGTAACATTAAATATATTTTCTAATATCTATAAAAATCTATATTTTAAAAAATTTATATACCGTGGGATCATGGGGATATCACCCCTCCGCTATTTTTCATGATAGTGCAAATATTAGCAAAATTATCTCCATTAAGGGCAGTCATTAATGTGAACGTATAAAAACATTTGTTCACCGCTACTATATCCTTTCAAATATATATGTTCAGTATATATTTTGTACATCCTATGATAAAAAATTTGAGGAAATTTTAAATTCTACCGTGCGGATCATGGGAAATTCCCCTCCCCTTTTCAACTAAATAGTGCAAAATCATAGCAAAATATATCAAATAAGGGTGTCATTAATTAAACGAAAAAAATTATTTGTATCGTTTTATTCTTTATAAACAGTATGTTCAAAATAATATTTCTATATCTATGAAATAAATTATAAAAATATTCTACCGTGCGGATCATGGGGAAAATTCCCCTCCCATTTTTAACGAAATAGTGCAAAAATGGGCAAAATATCTTTAATAAGGCCCGGTCATCGATTGACGAAAAAAAATTGTTTGTCACGCTATTTCCTTTTGGACAGTAATCTTCAATCAGAATATATTTACCTCACATTGTATGAAAAAAAATTTTGGAAAATGAATCCCTGAATGAAGGAACGTCCCAACTTAAGTGATGAAAATTAAATGGGCTTTGTACACGCTATTACTTTTTTACAGTAAATTCATGATATAGTAACCTACAAAACTATGAAAAAATTTGACAGAATTTTCACCGTGCGGTTCATGGGAAAATTCCCCTCCCTTTTCCCGAAAAGTCCACCGCTATTTCCTTTAACAGTGTTTTCATGAAACTATTACTACACTTATGAAAAAAATTTTGAAGAAAGTCTAAGCTATCGTGAGGATCATGGGAAATTCCCCTCCCTTTTTCACCACGTAAACAAGTGTACAAAAATTGGAGATAAATTATCTTTTAAAGTCAAGGCGTCATTGATTGACGAAAAAAACATTTGTCACGCTATTCCCTTATTAACATATGTTCAAAATATAATTTCTGACATCTATGAATGGAAAATTTAAATAAGTTTCAAATTCCATTGCGGAATTAAAAGGGGATATACCCCTACGCTTTTCATGAAAAAGACGCTAAAATTAGCTAACATTTCTTATAATAAGGGGGTCATAAAACTAAGAAAAAATTATTTGTCACGCTATTTCCCTTTATGGTATGTTTATAAATAATTTCTACATATATGGAACCATCCCCTTGGAAAAAATAGCTCAGCATTATTCATTAATAATGCAGAGTAAATTTGATGACAAGAACATTGAAATTTACATGGCTACTTTTTACCAATACAGGAAATTTCCCCTTTTTACCAAGAACGAATCCAAAAATTGTTCTAAAAAATAACATCTTAAGTTCATAATAAAAACCAATTCTTTTTACGCCACGTATAGAGCGCCCGAGAGATTTGCAAGATTCTACATACCACAAAAACTGTTAAAAAAATGTTGAAAATACTAATTGACCGATAAATGCCGAAAAAAAAAATCTTACCGAGGGATAAACAAATATTCTTTATAATCTTTTTTGAGAATCCCATTCCTGTGTAAATTTTCAGAAATACCATGGATCGGTTAGAAAAGTCCTGGCTTTTACGATTTCGACAATCCATTGAAATCAAAGTGGTTTTTATTGGTGAGCGGCGGGATATGCGTTTATCAATCGTACTCCCAGTAAATGGAACTAGAGTTAAAGAAATAGTCACCATTTCTATAAGCGGGGAATGTCTTTTATGTTCACAAATTTTGCCTCTTGCGAAATTTCTGGCTCGTTCTTTCTATTGTACTGACATAAATGCAAGCACTCATCTCAAATGGGTAAACCCGTATAAAAAAAAATACGTTTATCCTAGATAGCTGCCCAAGCTGAATCGCTTGCTTTCCAACCTTACTCAGACGTTAAATTTTTAAGTGTAGAAAAGTAAATGATCTTTCAGCTGAAAGGGCCGTAACAATACAAACAAGGGCTGGTCAATTCGAATCGGTGATTCGAATCGATTCGAAGCACAATTTATACCGATAGATCGTGAATCAATTATAGAAACACCACAAAAACATTGTGTTTAGTTGAACTAGGATTTTTTTTTTTTAACCTTTAACAACTGAACTATGCACATTCGATATTAGGTCAAATTAGACTAAAATCGATATAATCTCGCACATTAAAATATGAAAGTGGTTCTTCTAGTAGTGAATTGATTTTCCATACTCTACAAATTTATGGAAATTTCTTTATTTTCACAATGTTATAACAGTAACAAGTTATAATGAGTAAAAATGGTATTTTTGTTATTTGCAAAAACAGAATTAGTGATTCGATCCGCGATTCGAAAAAATTTATTTCGAATCAGGACTCGAATTACCAAGTTTGATTTTTTTTTGGTGTTTTGCCCAGCCCTACTTACAGTACCGGATGCTCCACGCTGAAGAAGGAACAAATAACGATTTTACTTAAAAGCACAAAATATTCAATTTCGGGCATTTGGTGACTCAGTTTAACAATAAAAACATTCTTCAGGTCGTCATGTTTACACTTTTTTGTGGAATTTGAAAAAACTATAAAAGGGTGCCTTGCCATTGTAGCAAATTCTCTAAAGTTTTGATACACAAGCCGGACACTTCCATACCTATATCGGACGATATCATGCACAACTATCTCGACCAATCGTTGGCTGCTTGCGTAGGTTCCATCTCGGACCACATATCGCATCCACAACTTAAAGCTAATAATATGGACGAAAATGAAATCCTATAGCAAACTGGGTCCGTTAAAGAAAGCTTAATAATCTCAAACCGCATTCTCCCCGAGAGTTTTTCCCCACAATAACTGAAAAGTATGATCATTAGACAATCCAAAATTTCAAAAAGAAAAGTTATGTAAACGTCCAATCAAGGTCCATTCCATTTTTAAGGAAATGATTTTTTGTTACCAATGGAAACACCTAAAAAGCTCCAGTATATAGTCAAGCACCGCACTAATTCCGTCAAACTGCCCTGTTGCCTGTTCACCTCTTTTATAAACATTCATCATACATGACTTCCGTAAGCTTACGCCACTTTCGGGCTTTTTAAATGAAATTTTAATAAACTTTAAATGCGACATGGAACTTCTGTAATCAAATGGTCCCAATGTCAAGAACTAAAAATAAATCAAAAAAGCGATAAAAAGTTTTACATTGACTATGCTCCCCCAAAGGCTCCTAAAATAACAAATGCTTTGTCTTGTTTCTGGTTTATATTAATTACTATCTGGTACAGTTCGAGATCCCAAAATTTTGGCGCACACAAAAGAATAATACTGCGCCGGTAAAAATGCTATACAAATCGTTTTATGGAATTGACTCGTCATTTTTGTCTTTTATCTAGCGCGAAGGCCGAATGCAAAAATTGTACATATCACTAAACAATAAAAACTTCAAAGCCAATGTATCCGTTCTCGCGGTGAAATTTCTATTCTTAGATTTTATCAGAAAATCTTAATTTGCGCGGGTAACTGAACAAAAGATTAGTTGCTGGCTGATCTATGCTCATGTAAAAACTTGGTTCACGATCTAACGACAACTATAAACCAAACAGAAACCTTTTTATAGTTTACAATAATTTTAACAAATGAGTGTTCCTTTTTACAATTTATTTTTTCCATATGTGAAATTGTATATCATTTGCAACACAACCCTATGAAATAATGTATTATTTACCTTACCTACTTCACTCCTCACAGAGAAATTTTTATGAATGTGCGGAATTAAATCATTAATATGTTAAGTAAAAATAACGAAACAAGAAAGCGAAAATTCATTATATCGCAGCATCATGAATGAATGGGACATGAACGCTGTCTTAGGTATTATATTTGGGTTATATTCCTCTCAGAACTTTTGTCAAATCAGTGTCAAAGTCCATCTTTACACTCTCTTTTATCTATCCAATGGATATATGTATGTTCGAGAAGCCATTAACAGAGCACGATCAAGTTGCACACTGATTTTTTATAACAATTGCCTATAGACCTTCAAAGTTATGTCATTGAAAATACTTCTTCTGGCATTTGCGAATTCGAAAGGACCCACCAGCGCCTTATGCAAGTAACATATCAGGGGTCCGTCCGACCGTACTCACGCAAACTTCGCTTATAAACGCGTTTAAGAGCTTTCAAATGCGCATTCGAGGTTCGCATAAAGTCGCTAAAAGTGACGTTCTTTGTATAGACGTGTGTGTGACGTAATAATGCCATGAAATCGGAGGAAATATAATTAATCGCAAGGCCGAAAACAAATATTAAAACTCTCAGTACAATTACGGGAGGCAAGTATACAACGTAGCTATTGCGATGCTCATGAAGTAACTGCCAACAACCCCCGTATTATCTTAAGTCAGCATCATCGTCCTTGAGTTTGACAGAACTTTTATTTTGATCACAGTATATTTTCCAGGATTCTTGAAAATTATAATAAAACTGTTCACGGAATACGGGGGAGAAGTATTGACGTGCTGTTGTGAGGTTTTCCCAAGCTTGACCCAGTAATAATAAAAAAAAACATCAAAAAGATGAACACTCTTTATTGCAAGAACTTGAAACTCGCATGCATTTGAATACATTGACGTTGAAACTACAAACCATCTTCCAACGGCATTATAGTTAGTTAGTTTGTAGCTCTCGGGTCGGAGCACGATGCAACTTCTACAAGTCTAGACTGATTTCTCTCACATATAAAATACGTAGCTTTTATAAAAAGTGGAAAGGCATGAAAGAAACTTCTAAATATGCGGTGACAATGAATGACAATATGGTGACGCGTGGAAAAGTTAAATAGCGAGAATGACATTACGTCATTCGCAGCAAAACTTCCCACTCGCCCCACCTTTTTAAGGAGATGTTTGACTACAAAACATACTTTGGCGGCAGGATCTGGCGAATAAATAGATGTCCATTTCGCGATATCATTTTTTTATGTAAAATAGATAGAATTATTGAAACTCTATTGTATCCTAATAAAGTTTCATTGGACCTACATACAATAAACGATATATAATAAAAAAAATCCGAATTCCTGAGGTATCAATATTTGTCACCTCTTCAGTCGCTTCCGCGCCGTCGAATAGAATAGAGCTTTGTATTTTTCCATTTTTTTTTTGTGAGATCTGGCATCGAATTTTTCTTGCGCTTGTTTGTTTGTTTGTCATTGCGTGCCGTTTTCGGTCCTTTTTTTTTTTTTGCAATTAAGCTGCATTAACTGGATATATTTTACTTCACCGATTTGCACATCGAAATGTATGTGAGTTTGTTGCAATATTTATCTTTCGATGTTTTTTATTAATGGGACGAGTGACAAAACGCCAAACACTTGTTTTGAGAAATCCCTGCATAATCCTAAAAAATATATACGGCATTCAGAATTTTGCATACACTATGACAAAAAATCCAACAAAGCACCCGTACTCTGACAGTAATTTTACTTGACGGTATCTGTAAAAAAATTTCAAAATCAACTCTTTTGCAGGTCAACACGACAGTTTTGACAGCAATGACGACCAGTTTTGAACACCAAAACAATCAATTTCACTATTTTTAAAACATTTTTTCATCTAGTACAGTGTATGTGATTCCAATGTGGTTATTCCATTTGGATGTAACCCTGGTGTGTTTGTGTCTTTTCCGAATTCAATGTTAGTTTGGCTTATGAATACTGGATTTTTAAAGGGCATCTACTGCTGCTTTCTTTGCCGCCTGAAAAAGACACCTAAAATGGAATAGACTAGTATATATCAAAACTTCAACGGAATTACAATTATAAGTACACGGTATGGTAGGTATGTATAACGCATGGCAATATTCACACAGTTAAACAGTTTGAAACAAACTATAGTTGGAGTTGGTATTTATATTTGTGGGCATTCTTGTATGGCGTATTTATCACAAAACCTCTTAAAACGTCTAATCATTTGGTCCCAAATGAACAACACAATTTACGGCAAAAATTCGCCCATTTGATTTATCAATCGACAATCAAAATTGTAGATAGGCTTACATTTTAGCACTTTTTATAAGGTATCTGTGACCATGGGCCATATTTCAGGCCGATTCACAACGAGTACTGTCAATAATTTGAAGAGCTCTGTATTCTGTATTGCTCCGACAAAGAGGTTCGGTGTCATCCGGAGAGTATTTGGTTCATTTTGCATGATAACTCGGCCGCTTTTTATTTATAATTTTAAATATACGATTGGAATCTAATACTTGATTGAGAAGACAGCAGATTAAAGACAGGCAACATATTGAAAACCTTGTTATCGATCACACACAAAACAGCATAAGAATATAGAAAGTACAAGAAGGATATTTTTCCTTGCATTTACTGAATCAAAACAAACTTGAATGAAACCACTTCAGTAGTTTCAATGACATGCATTTGTCCTTTCATTTTTCTATGATTCTCATGGCAGAATTTCATTCAAATTTTTCTTAATTAGTGTATAATTGTATTAAAAATCCTGAAAGGGAAAATCGTGACAAGCAATATTTTAACCTATTAAAGAACGTTTTAATAGAAAAAAAAATGCTTAAAATGGTTCATCATTATTAGGATTATTTTGTAATTTTTCGCACTTTTTCATGAAAAGTCGAGGGGAATTTCCCCATGTTCCGCACGGTAGAATTTTTTAAATTTTTTTAATAGCTATAGAAATATTTATTTTTTGAACATTACTGTAAGCGTGACAAATAGCGTGACAAATATTTTTTTCCTCACTTAATGGACGTCCTCATTCAGGATAAATTTGTCATTTTTTTCATATTTTCGTTGAAAAGGGAAGGAATTTCCCCATGATCCGCACGAGTAGAATTTTTTTAATTTTTTTTCATAGATATAGAAATATATTTTGAACATACTTGAATAAAGGAATAGCGTGAAAAATATTTTTTTTTCGTTAATTAATGACGCCCTTATATGTAGAATATTTACGCTATTTTTTGCACTTTTTCATGAAATAGGGAAGGGGAATTTCCCCATGATCCGCACGGTAGAATTTTTTTAAAATTTTTTTCATAGATATAGAAATATATTTTGAACATACTGTATAAAGGAATAATCGTGACAAAAATTTTTTTCGTTATATTAATGACACCCTTATTTGGAGGATATTTTGCTATTATTTTGCATCTTTTTCGTGAAAAGGGAGGGGAATTTTCCCCATGATCCACACGGTATAAATTTCCTCAAATTTTTTTCATAGATCGTAGAAATATATTCTGAACATTACAGTATGAAAAGGAGTAGGCGTGACAAATGTTTTTTTCGTCAATTGATAGACGCCTATTATAAAACATATTTTGCCATATTTTTTGCACCTTTTTCATGAAAACGGGAGGGGAATTTCCCCTTGATCCGCACGGTAGAAGAATTTTTTTAAATATTTTTTCATAGATATTAGAAATATATTTTGAACATACTGTATAAAGGAATAGCGTGACAAATATTTTTTTCGTTAATTTATGACGCCACCTTATTGCAAGATATTTTGCTAATTTTTGCACTATTTTCATGAAAAGGGAGGGGAATTTCCCCATGATCCGCACGGTAGAAATTTTTTAAATATTTTTTATAGATATAGAAAATATATTATTGAACATTACTGTATAAAGGAATAGCGTGACCAAAAATTTTTTTCGTTTATTTAATGACGCCCTATATTGTAGATATTTTGCTATTTTTGCACTTTTTCATGGAAATGGGAGGGGGGGATTTCCCCATGATCCGCACGGTAGAATTTTTTAAATTTTTTTATATAGATATAGAAATATATTTTGGAACATACTGTATAAAAGAAATAGCGTGACAAAATATTTTTTTCGGGGTTAGATTAATGACGCCCCCTTATTGGAGATATTTTGCTATCTTTTTGCTACAATTTTTCATGAAAAGGAGTTGGGGGGAGGGAAATTTCCCCGTTTTATGATGATCCCGCCACGTGGGATAGGTAATTTTTGTAATTTTTTTTTTTTTTTTTTTTTTTTTTTTTTTTTTTTTTATTTGTTTTTTTTTTTTTTTTTTTTTTTTGTTTTTTTTCCTCAAATTTTTTGTTGTTTTTTTTACATATTTTTTTTTTTTTTTTGATGTAGATATAGAAATATATTCTGAATATACTGTATGAAAGGAGTAGCGTGACAAATAGTTTTTTTCGACAATTGACGCCCTTATGTGACGAATTTTTCTATAATAAACATAGTTATATTGCCATTTTTTGGACTTTTCTATTGTATTTTTCATGAAAACTTGGTCCCGTGGGGGAGGGGAATTTTCCCCATGATTCCGCACGGTAGAATTTTTTTAAATTTTTTTTTTTCATAGATATTAGAAGTATATTTTGTTATTGAACCTACTGTATATAAAGGAATAGCGGTGACAATTATTTTTTTCGTTAATATAATGACGCCCTTTTTGTAGGATATTTTGCTATTTTTGCACTTTTTTCATGTGGGGAGGAAGTGGGGGGGAGGGGGGAATTGGGAATTTCCCCATGATCCTGCACGGTAGAATTTTTTTTTTTTTTATATTTTTTCATAATATAGAAATATATTTTGAAACATACTGTATAAAGGTGGAATAGCGTGACAAAATATTTTTTTCGTTAATTAATGACGCCCTTATTGGAGATATTTTGCTTATTTTTGCACCTTTTTCTTTGAAAAGGGAGGGGAATTTCCCCCATGATCCGCACATTGGTAGGAATTTCCTCAAATTTTTTTCATAGAGTGTAGAAATAATATTTGAACTTAATTGTTGAAAAGGACTTTAAGTAGCGTGACAAATGTTTTTTTTCGACAATTGATGACGATCTATAATAAACATATTTTGCCATTTTTGGAGTTTTTCATGAAAATTGGAGGGGAATTTCCCCATGATCCGCACGGATCGATAGAATTTTTTTAAATTTTTTTTCATAGATATAGAAGTATATATTGAACATACTGTATTAAGGAATAGCGTGACCATTATTTTTTTCGTTAATTAATGACGCCCTTATTGGAGAAATGTTTTGCTTATTTTTGCACTTTTTTCATGAAAAAAAGGGAGGGGAATTTCCCCATGATCCGCACTGGTAGAATTTTTTTAAATTTTTTTCATAGATATAGAAATATATTTTTGAACATACTGTATATAAGGAATAGCGTGACAAATATTTTTTTCGTTAATTAATAGACGCCCTTATTGGAGATATTTTGCTATTTTTGCACTTTTTCATGAAAAGGGAGGGGAATTTCCCCATGATCCGCACGGTAGAATTTTTTTTAATTTTTTTTCATAGATATAGACAATATATTTTGAACATTTACCCTGTATAAAGGTATTAGCGTGACAATATTTTTTTCGTTAATTAATGGGACGCCCTTATTGTGGATATTTTGCTATTTTTGCACTTTTTCATGAAAAGGGAGGGGAATTTCCCCATGATCCCACGGTAGAATTTCTTCAAATTTCTTTTCATAAGTGTAGTAATATTTACATGAATATACTGTATAAAGGTAAATAGCGTGACAAATATTTTTTTTCATCTCTTTAATGTACCCCCGTCCTCATCATAGGATTAATTGTCATTTTTTCATATTTTCGTGAAAAGGGAGCGGGAATTTCCCCATGATCCGCAAGGTAACAGGAATTTTTTTTCATGATATAGAAATATATTTTGAACATACTGTAATAAAGGAATAGCGTGACAAATATTTTTTTTTTCGTTAATTAATGACGCCCTTTATTGAAGATATCTTGCTATTTTTTTGCACTTTTTCATGAAAAGGGAGAGGAATTTCCCCATGATCCGCACGGTAGAATTTCTTCAAC
>CAVMBJ020000239.1:0-14960 GCA_963675895.2 Styela plicata
AACCAACACCAATTCATACCGAATTACCTCTCGGCCCCCAAAGCTGTTTCGTTTATTCATCACATTGAATGTAGCATTTTCTTCCACTGTATACTAGTATTGTTGTATAGTGTGTGTAACGTTGAAATATCATGATTGTGTTCTTTTAGGATACTGGAAAATATTTTCGTTCTTTATATTAAATTATGATTCAGGAAAATGGTACTTATCATTTAATTATGATCCTGACAAAACATTCTACGTTGTCCTCATGTTACTGGACCCAAGTTTCGTGTTGTTTTTGATTCTTCTGAAGTGTACAAATGGTACTTCTATCAGTGCTAATTTGCTACCTGGTCCAAATCTTGCTAGTAGCTTGGTTGGTACACTGTTATGCTTTCGTCAAGAGAAAATATGCTTTGATGGCTGATATCAAAAAAGTTTTTTTTCACCAGGTGTTTGTTGATCCCGCTGATCGCGGCTCTCTTTGCTTTCTATGGTGGTCTAATGGCGATCTTTTGCAAGTACCGAAAGACTATTAAAATGAATGTGCATATTTTTGGTGCGACTTCGAGTCCACTGTGTGCATCCTTTGCACTCCGAACTGTGGACGAAAGAAACCCAAAACTAATGCAAGTTCTGAAACTATTTCTACAATTTTGAATAACTTCTATGTTGATGATTTACTCAAGTCAATGTCATCCATAGATAAAAAGACTTTGATAAATGTAAACTTCATTGAACTACACTGTTTTTGTGAAGGAAGCAAGTCTCAGAACTGATGGCTCAAGTGTTCGCGTTTCTTTTCTGATGGGAAAGTCACGTGTTTCACCTTCTAAGTCAATGACAATCCCTCGTTTAGAACTCTCTGCTGCTGTTGTGGGGGTCAAGCTTACTAGACTGATACTTCAAGAACTTGAATTGTCAGTTAACAAGTCTCGACGTTTTCAGATTTTAACGGCTGATCATGTTTCCATTGTACATGGTAAATTTGACTCCAGATCAATGGAGGCATGTTGATTCGAAACGCAAATCCGGCGGACTTGGCCTCTCGTGTGGTCGTATGCCGGATAAAGAGTTAGTCGTGCTGATATGTGGTTTCATGGACCACATTTCTTGTTAGACAGTTGAGACAAATTGGCCTACTAGACCTGCTCTCTTACCTACTTTTAGTGATAATGGTCCTGAGTTGAAGAAGAATTTGAAAGCCAACGCGTGTTCTCAGGAATCTCTTTCTGGGTTGGATAAATTTGTTAGTTCATTATTCGTCGTGGACTAAACTTCTTTGAGCAGTGGTGTGAAGTGGATGATGCGATTTGTTCGTTATTTGCGCTATAAACATAAAACGAACATCATCTTCTGAACCGTTTCCACATCGTAAGTTTTCTGACTGTTGAAGAATATGCTGCTGCAGCAACTAATATAAGTTGTCAAACTTGTTCAAAATCAATCCTTTGTTGAAGTGAAATTTAACTTGTAAAATTTCACTTTCTTGTGCTGATCCTATCAAAAAATTAAGGCATTGTTAAATTTGATGCCGAGAATCTACAGAAACTTCGACCAATTCTTGTGAACGAGATTCCGCGTGCCGGTGGTCGTTTATAAAATGCTGCTTTACCGGGACATTCCAGGCATCCCGTGATTCTTCTAAAAAACATCATGTTACTGGATTGCTGATTGATTTTTATCACAAACAGCATGTTCATAGCGGAACTCAACATGTTCTCGCTGTCACCAGAGAGGAGTATTGGATTGTAAATGGTCACTGCAGAGGACAGAATGTATAAATCAACTACAAATCCTGGCAGTTTTCCGGATACTCAAATCATCACTTTATTGCCCATCGTATCGAAGCAATTATTATCCAATTATTTAAATTTACGTTTTCTCGCTGTTATAAGTCGACATGCGAAAGGTCATGCCGCTGCGGAAGGTCGTGTCGCATTATAGCGTTGTTTACCTTGTAATGAGTGGTATTGCGCCGAAATTTGTAGTGATCTTAGTGCGATAGGGTTTTCAATTACCGTTACAAATAAATGACCTAGGATTGCCTGTCTTGACTGGAGCTTGTTTTATTTGACTTAACGTCAATCCCGTCTTGCTTCATTTTATTTACGATTGGTTTACGTTTGGAACTTTTATAATAAACCATACGAATCTTTGATCAAGTGTGATCTTGAGTGAATGGCGAGTCAATCAAAGAAGAAGCTGTTTTTAGACTCGACTGCTCGACACTATTTGCGTTCTTGTAGACATTGTCGGAAGGCTAAAACTGGTGAACTGGCAAGTTTTTGATGATCCAAAGTTGTCCTTTGTTCCTTCTATAGCCTTCACAATGGGAGACTCTGCATATTTCTTATTATTTTGAAATGCGTAAGTTATGGGGGAAGCGGAGTTGAAGTGGTTGGTTACTGATGTTTTCCTAGGTTTTTGATGCCGTAAAGGTGGTCTGCTGTGCGTCGTTTCAGTTTCCTAACAGATTCACCAACATACAAATCGAGTATGTTCTGTTTCCAATGGATTCTTGGTTGTTCAATTTTGGGGAACCCACTTCCCATTACCCACTAGGCTACCCACTGCCTCCTCACTTCGCTCTATTAGCCACTTCGGTAGTCATTTAATTTCATTAACAACTTGGGAACTGCTGCAACGCACCCCCAAGTCTCCAATAGTGTGTAGGGTGTGGTTTTAAGTTGAGTACACGTAAAATTGGAACGTATTTGCCACATGCAAGGAAGTCGACAGAGTCATGTCAACGTTCTGCTTAGCCTATACGTCTAATACTGGAGGTCCGGACCCATAAATCAGTGAAAATTGTGATGAAATTGTGAAAAAACCGAAAATTTAAACTTCTTCTATGTTTTGCGACTGATGTTTAGCATTTCAGCATTTCAAAAAATTTTTTCGTCGCGCATTTTCCTTATTATAAATATGTAAATCTTACTTTCTCCGTCGGCGGGTCGGACGCCCCAGTTTTTGGAGCGCTGTCGGAACAACGCTTGTCGCAACGTAAGGATCTCAGATGTGGGCAAAAAAAATCTTAAAAATAGCGTTTTTTATTTCATATTACGACCAAACAGAATAAAAATTGTCTAAATTTCGATGCACGAAAACTTGATAATTACTGTACGCCGACGGTGCGCGAAAAAATTGAGATGTTAACTTCCTGAGTAAATTTTTTGGGAGCAATTTGCACAAAGTGGCGATACAAAATAATTTACTTGCTAGTACAAACCAATTACCGTAAACATTATGGTGTCGCTCCGTTCCGGGAAAAGATGAGCAAATGCCTTTTGCATTTCTTTCTGCACAACCAGTGGCGCGATCCTAAAAGTATTCTTGAGAAACATCTTTTGCAAACAGGAAAAATCCGTATCCATAACAACATCGTAGTCAATTTCAAGAGCCTAATAAATTTTTTAACTTTTAAGCCAATGCAGATCAACACGATTAGGGAAGCAGTGAGAAGGCAAGGAATTCCAAAAGTTCAGAGATTCTTGGAGCTTCTTGCATAAAACTGGAAAACCTCCACATTGAAATAGGTGTGAATTCGTAGCCATTAATGCGGACCGATCAAAATTTTTGATCGGAGGAACGAGAGCAGAAAGCTTCGTTGAAAAAAGACTATTATAATATCTGTAAAATAAACAAAAAGTGAGGCAACGTAGCGACCAAGTGAATAAACTTTGCAGACCGGAAGAAAGTTTAGGGCTCAATTAGATACTGTAGCCCCACACTCACACTCAAGCGATTTTGCCAGAGCTAGACGTAGTTCCGGGAGGGATTTTTCATTGAGACAATAATATAGATTCCTATCGGTCAGCGTAAATTACTAAATCTCATACCAAATACCAGGCAGGTCATTATATCAAAAACAAAGTTGGGCCAAGAATCGATCCCTGAGGGGACATCGGATAAAATGGAATAAGTTCCTGAACCTTGTCCATCCGAAACAACATCAATTTTGCAATTGGATAAGATTATTAAACAATTGAAAAAACTTAACCAGAAATCCCATACGATTGAATTTTCTGCAAAAAACCCATGGCGCCAAAACTCTGTTGAACGATTTTGAATGTCTAGAGCAACCGACTTTTCCTCCCAACAACGATCACGGGCACGAAAGATTCGTTCGATCGCCCTCGGACGTCGTCGCGGATGGACCTGCTTTTTACTTTCGTCTATTCGCTGGCGTAACATATTTTTGGATTACACAATGCAGCTTGTGTGTAATCTCCCATTGTGTTTTTAAGGAGTTCAAAACAACCGTAATGACGTGGTTTTTTTTTCGCACAAATACGACGAATGAAACTGGATTGATGGTTTGTTTGAAGTTGAAAGATAAATTATCGTGAAGAAAAAGGCTGAACACTTTACTTCAATTCATGGGCATTATTCTTAGAATTCAAATGTATAATCTGAAATATTGTTGGCAAAGTTGAGTGATCAGGCCTTTTTTGAACTTGTGGGATATGAACTCATATTATTGTATATTATTATAGTCGTTCCCTAATTTTTTCCCCATTTTCCCCATTCTGGTAAATTGCAAACTATGGCCAATGTTAGTCAGATGGTCCCCCGAACCGGACTTTATTTTTGCGTTTTAATTATTTTTTATAAATGTTTGAATTTACCCCGACTTATATTTTTTTTTATTCTTGTAAGGGCCCCCTAAGATTTTAAAGCAAACCAACCGCCCCCCTACTTTTAATGCTAATGAATTTAATCTAAGTAATGGCCCCCCCGGCCTAAAATCCTTTGGCCCCCCCATTCGTATTGTGTTTATTTTTTATTACTTGTTTGAGGGGTATGTTTGGCATGTGTGGGATTGGGTGAGGCGATTGGAAAACCCGAACCACGGTTTTTGTTTTAGATTATACACAAAGTTTTTCTGGGGTCCCTTCCCATTTTTGTTATTTTTTTTTTTGGTATTATTTTTTAGTGTCCTGTGGAATTGAAAGAAATCGAAAATAACAAAATGACCCATTAAATGTCCCACCCCCCCCACCCTTAAAACTGTCGACAAGTCCCCCCCAAGAAGATAAAGCGCGCGACCGACCCGACCCCTATACTACAGGCCATGAGTAACCAAAAAAGGCGACCCTCGATAGGTTGTGGGAGGGAAAAACCGTTACATATATAAACAGTATTGGAATCCAGAACCCCCATACATCACAAGTGGGTAAAACATCACGAAACTCTCACATTAAAAAATTTTTTATTTTGCGAAGCCTAACGCATCCCTCCCCCCCCCCCCGAATACCATAAAAAGAATGCCCCTGCAAAACCACTCGTTTTTTTGCACCATTCCCCCGTTGGTACACGGGCCGATTGTCGTATCTAATCTAATCCTCCAAATTTAAAGTGACGCATCCCCCGTACCCTTACCGAAAAGCAAAAAAGACTATTGGTGTTCTTTTTATGTTCGGGTATAACTACCGACAAGGAAATAGGATTAACCCTCCGAAATGGCCACCCCCCCCAATAATAGCGCCCCTTCCCGCAACTCAAGAAGAATCACTCCTGTTGGGAAGATACTATCGGACGTCCAAAATTGCCACTGAACAGCTTAACAGAACAGAGAAATGACCAGCCCGTATATGAAGCGTACACGTAACAAAAACCTCCTACACCCGAAAAAGGTAAAATGCTTCGGGGAATAGACCCGGTCCCCCCCATGGACACCTGATTTGTTTTCCGCAAAGGAATTGATTTTCAACAGGAATACAAAGTTTCTCCCCCCTCACAGCTAACCCGTTTTGGGGAAACACAAAAATGAAAAAAATACATAAGTTTTGCAACCGTTCGGTTATATGTCTATGGCAAGTTTTTAACCCCAGGAGTGGCTCACCGTTTTATGTGTTTTGGCGCCTACCGTTGTACAATGGGCCATTAGTAGACAAAACGTGGAATAACATATCAAACGCCAAAACGAAGGCCCCCCGACGCGTAGGGTGCCTGTTATTTTTGTGACTGATTAATGGTAATAATCATTGCCCAAGAAGAAAGGGTTTTTTTCCAAAACCAAAAACTAAGCCCCGGCAAATATATGTAAAAAATATATTTTCTCCCTGATTTAGATTTGGGCAACATAAACTTAAAAACATGCAGATTTTTCAGTATTTTGCCGGGAAGAGCACTGGAGGGAAAAATTGCAGACCTCACCATGTCGCCGAAACCGACCCTAGCGTCGGCAGAATACCAGCTCTTCATCCGGGGTGGAAACAAGGTGTTTTTATGGCTCACCCAACCCAAATTTATCCCTGTGGGGGGGCGGAGTTGGCCTGGGTGGTGGGGGGGCCCGGGTTCTTTTATGTGTACGTGTAGATTGATATCTAATTCTCCAATTCCAGGCATAAGCCCCTTTGCTTTGTAAGTCCCCCCATAAATGCCCCCTTGCCTCTTCATTCTTTGTCAACGGTCCCCAAGCGACAAATTGTAGAAATAATGCCCCCTTCCCCCCCCTTGTAATCAGGCAGATCAGCAAAATCCCATCACAGCCCCACATCGCGCCCAAAATGGTTTAACCAGATTTTCCAGTTGTTTAAAACTCTTGTAAGGATTTTTTTACCACTTAATGTGCCAAGTTTTTTTTGTTGTTTTTGCTGCCAACATGTTTTAATCACGTAATCTTGCTTTTCCTACCGTGGTTTTTGGAGTTGACTTGGGCCAATTAAAAAAACACAGACCTG
The DNA here is from genome assembly GCA_963675895.2 of Styela plicata. Lineage (NCBI taxonomy): Eukaryota > Metazoa > Chordata > Ascidiacea > Stolidobranchia > Styelidae > Styela > Styela plicata. Next base: position 6,672 of record CAVMBJ020000239.1, read on the forward strand.
GGGTACCAGTTGAAACCGAACTGCCCCATCAGATTTTTTATGTTTTTTTTTGCCCCAGTACTAATAAACAAACATTAAAAGGGAATTCAGTTTTATCCACACGCAAAACGGTTTTGTATACCGTTAACATTGTTCAAAATTATTTTAATTATTAACTACTTTCCCTGTAGCCTAAAACCAGTGGGGCATAAAGCCAAATTATCACACTATTCTAGATAGCGCTCTATACTCGCGCGCTCTCAACATAGCGGTCCTCGCTCTCTCTGTCAAATTTTAATTAACACAGGGGTGAAGGAAAAAATTGGATAAAACAAGATCTGAGATACCGAAAACCAACACCATAACGTCCCAGTGTCCATCTAAACTCGTGTAAACATGATCACGTGCTTGCGCCACTCAGTACTTAACGGGAGCCAACTTTCCCAAAACTAGGTTTCCAAAAATTAGTGTATCCCTTGTTAAAATATGGATAGATTCTCAGTACAAAGTTACCTATGTTATGGGTAAGAGGAGGACGGTGGGTTAGTTTTATGAAACCATAAAAACCGAAAAGTGAAGAACGAAGGACAACCGTAGTTTGGACGACCCCAAAACAATCCGCTGGAAACAACAAGTGTTGGTCGGACGCATAAACCCTCTTCGTTTAAATTATAAATTATGGTATCCCAAATTGAAATGAATTTTAAAGATTTAAACCATAAGATACCTAATTAGTAAATTTGGAGATCGTCACTTATCAGGTGTTCCGTGTTCCAACATGAAGTGCTCTAGGCCAACCAGACGAACACATTCCCTGAAAAAAACTAAAAAAAAAAGGCCTATTAAAAAAGTAATGTTGGGGAAATGAACATTTAATATTAAAATTGAAATAGCAAGCAAACGGCAAAATAAATACAATAGCAATATACAAAACTGCTTTTTATTAATATATTTTTTACAATATATCGGATAACCTCGAAACCCCGTTTTTTTTAATATTCAGTCCCCCTGCCTTCATAAAACCGCCCCACTAATAACCAAAATTTTTTACAAGAAAAAATTTTAGGTTTGGCCCAATATTGGCATATGGGTAATGAAAATTACGAGGCTTGTTTTCCCTTAAAAGCAACAAACCAAACCCTCAATATCGTAAGAAGTTTTCCAATAAAAAGTGACCTCTCCCGACAGCACAGTCCCCCTAAAATATTTACGGGTGTCCAGTTGTAACAAATAGATCTTCTTGGAACGACTCAGCCCTTATTATACATTAAATTAAGCAATTAGGAGTTCAAGTACATACCTGTGAATAACCCAAGATGGTTTTTCGACCTACAGTCCATAAACATTTCCACTGCAAACCCAATAGTAGTTATAAATTCTCTATCTTCAAACACCTATCAAATATAAAAATGCTTTTTTGTTACTATTCTTTTGGGTTTGTGGTTTAGGACAACCAATTGGGAATATGTATGAATGTAGTCAAAGGGTCCCGCGAGTTTCTTGAAATTACAAACTGGAAGGAGTCCAAATGTCAATCAATCTTGCTATAGTAAACATAAATAAATAAAACCCGTTTTATTCGATTTAGTTAGTTACACCCCTACCGGATGTGGATACTATTCATCCTTAGTAGGTAGTACAACACTTCTCATCATATCCATAATTTCTTGTATATAGCGTGGATTCGCGCTGTGCAATACAAGATGAGTAGTCCAACTGACTTTTCGTAAACATTCAAATCCATAAAACCAACCAGTGTGAAATACATAATCAGTTTTTTTACATCCTAAATAACGCACAAACTAGACCCTCAAGGGTAGAATTCGACATTCCAGTAAAATGTGTGAATGAACACAAAACCCCACATATCCGTGGACAAAGTAAAAAATACTTAATAACTTGAGGAAATTATTTTCCAATAATGATTTTGGCCAGGGCAGACAAAAACCTTTAGGGACAGGTATGATGCAAGCCATCCACCACGATGTGAAGGGTATACAGTTTATTGTGATTTCATATAGTGACTATATATTCGACAAAAATTTGATTGTAAAAATATTATTTATTTCCAGGGGATTAACCAATGAATACATTAAGTTTCTCATCCTATTTCATCTGAAAAAATTGAAGTTAATTTTAATTTACACAAAAAATAAAGGGGTCAGTTCATTACCAACTGTTTCATCGGAAATTGGAAATCGATATATTAACGATACCACTCTTACTTAAAATAAATGACCCTTTAATACCCAGAAACAATCCAAAAAAATTGGGAAACCAACCCATATATTTTAGTTTTGGTTTTTTTCTTCTTCTGTTAAAAGTTATCATTGAAAAAGCTATTTATTGGTTATTGTTCCCACCACCTACTTTTTACCTGGCTAAATTTCACCATCCAACTTTTTTTCGGGATTTTTAAAATCTGGCCGTTTATAAATGGCCACCCTAACCGCCCCACCCAGGCAAAAAAAAACCTTAAAAGTGTGGAAAAAAAATGGGGGAAAAACAATTAAAAACAACTCCTTTCGAGATCCCCCCCCCTTGTTTTCTGTTGACAAAAAACTTTAACCTTATCCTGATTTGAACCTGTGGGTGAATGTTCAATATTAGAGTTTCCAAACAAACCCTTCAAAGTTTATCGGGGGTGCATCCCACCCACAAGAAAAATGGGCTTACTGCAAAAAAACTCCTTGTTTATTTGTTGGGTTCATTAATAATAATTGGAAGATACACTCTAAATTTTTATGAAGTCCACTACTCAAAAAACCCCTACATTTCCCACCCCATATAAGGAGCAATCATTTTTCTCGACCGGCGCTGATGACATAAAGTTTTTGTGTGGATACGCTGTGCCCCTGTGCGGCAAGACCAATATAGAATTTGGTCTTTCTGAAAAAACGTCCCCCCTGAAAAAAAAAATAAATGTGGATTTTCCCCAAGATGGTGACCCTGGGTGTAAAATGTTCCCCCAAGCTATTTCTTTATTTATAAACCCAGGGGGGGGGAACGTTGCAGAGATATTAGGAGGTCGAGTAGGTGCGCGAACTTCAGTAATATTATTAAACTGTTATTCCGACAGGGGGGGGGCAAAATACAGGCAAAATTATTTTTGGTGTTTCCACAAGGAATTCGTATAAAAACCAAACATTTTTTTAAAGTTAAAAATTTATTTCAAGGGGGCCAAAGAAGGGGTGTGGGACAAAGAATATTTGAGGCCCAATGGTCCCCCCCCCTATTTTTTCAATCGATTCCCGGGTGGGGGGGGGACCACCAACCCGTATGGCCCCACTTAAACAAAAAACAAACACCTAAGGCCGATATTCCCCCCCCCCGGGGTTGTTGCCTGCATTTACAATCCAAATTTTCAGTATAACCCAGAACCTCGATGGGGCCAAAAACACAAAAAAAAAAAATGGTATGGGGTAAAAATATGGTTAAATGGGGAAAATTAATTTTTACTGACAAATCTGGATAAGGGGTTCCTCGCCCTTCCAACAACGCTACATGCCACTTTTCTTATCAATTTACAAACTCCAGTTAAATTTTTATTCTCCAGAGGTGAGAATGTTTTCCCTTTGTGCTAGGATAAGGGTTAGTCGTTTTTTTAGATCCTTTAGATAAAATATTTTATAATGTTTTGGGTAAAATCAGCGGAAAAAGGTGGGACCACAGATTTGAATTGGAAGGTGGGGATTTCAAAGTCATCGCTTGGGAAAGCCCAAAAAATTTACCGGAGGGTGGGGAATATGGGAAGGATCTGAAACTCTGAATTCAATTCTTTTTTAAAATGGGACTTTATAGAATCACATTTAAAAGTAGGGTTAAACCAAACCATAACGCCGATGGATAAGTAAAAAGAACCCATGGACAAGGACAACTGACGTTTTTCCCCTGTTAACGACCAATTTATGGGTTGTTACCTTTCTCCCTAGGGAGTTATATATGCTCGACAAGTTGTTATTCCCCAAAATAATAAAAGCCCACAACCTAACATTTCATGGGGGAAAGATCTGGGATTTTATCAAACTCTCCACCCTTGATCATATCTCAAAGGTTTGGGGGTTTTACCGACACAGTTAAAGAGGTTTAGTTAAAAGCAATGTGAGGAAAAAACATGCGGTCGGGATTAAATCACCCCTCCCAAATGACCACTAATTTATTATATTCAGTGGGCCACATGCATTGACCGTATTGCAAATAATAGAAATTACGGTAGAGAAAATCATACTTGCTATTGGAAGAATTTGGAAATAGATAGAAACGCTTCATTTTTCTCAAAGCCAAACTGATATAATTAGATACATAATACAATAGTTATAATAAAATATGAGACTGGGAAATCGATTCGGAACGAAGTGAACGGTCATGGTAACCTTAGAAAGCCCCCCCCTAAACAATCGGTTGGGGGAATATCTTTATATTATATTTGAAGAACTGTAACCTAGTTATACGCGTTACTTTTGGGGACCAACTACTTCCCAGATAATATAAATATTACATGGTAACTTCCTGCTGGAATAGTTTAGTACTAAAAGGTAGGGTCCCATAAAACAAATCGAATTTGAAATATTTCCCTTTGGGGCAATTTCCATTCAAATTGGAAATTTGTTCCGATGACAGTTTTATCTTTTGGGAAGCGCAATAAAACAATGTTTTATGGCCCAAATATTTCAATCCCAAAATACCCCATGTTGAAGGTATATTTTTGGGGAACTTAAATAAAATGAACTGGTATACGATGGTATTGCGGAATGTGGGATGAATTAGTTTATTTGGGAAAAGTATGCAATTAAAAGCCTTATTTGTGTTCAGATCGTGCCAAATAACAATTTGTTTTTTTTACGGTTTTTTTCCACCGCATAAATGTGGGCCAGCCATGCAAGAAGCCAAAGAACTTGGAAGGTTGTCCCACAAACATGTGGTCTATTGGGTGAGTTACGAACATCACAGTGCCCGGGATATCAAATAGATGGGGAGAAACAGATTGGTTTTCAAATCGCGGTGTTGATTTGGTTAAAAATAAGTTAAGTTAGGAGAGTCCCGCCTCCCTAATAAGTCGGCGACGCCCCCAGAAAATAACGCTAAGCAAGAATCTGTTAGTTTACCCATCTTTCCTTGGGATACTTAAAAAAAAACAGGAAACATTAAAAAAACTGTAAACCAATGTGTTTAATTAACATAACATGTGGTTTGGATGGATTTTATATGTTCTGGTTCCGGATATTTTCCCAAAATTTAAGGACCACAAATCGGAAATGCCAAATATATTTTTTTTTGGGGGTGGGCCATGTTAAAAACTTGAACATAAAATAGATTTTCATGTTCCTAGAACGAAATGTTTATTATTGAAAACATTCCAAACAAAATCGTTTTAATAAAATACATTAGGACATCCGAAATTATCGGTTATTATAATAAAAAAACACACCCATGTATTCCTTTTTGAATCAATTTCACGGTGACATGGAATTTGGGACAAAAAAAAAACAGTGTTGATAAGCCCTTTTTGTGGGCCAATGTAATATACACCATACTGTAACTGTTTTGGACAACATTTAAACAAAATTTAAAAAACTTAGGCCTTTTTAACATTGTTTTTTCAACATCGGGAAATTAAAAGAAATGTTGTGTAGGGAGACAGCAATTCCCCCATTTCTCGGAGCAATTGCCCGACTTGCAGGGGGACCAGGCCCATGGAAAAAACTTCAAGTTTATTTCAGGGAAAAAAAAAATCAAGCTAATGTGGACCCCCTGGGTGATTTAGAAAGGCTCGCGCATGTTGAAGCTCTCGTTTTTTAATTGAAATTTCCGTGTAAGGCCGGACCCCCCTCAAACTGAGATCTGTTTTTGATACGCCCCTTGTGGAAATGATTTCTATTGAGAAAAAATACCCGCCCCTGAAGGGAAACCAAAAATGGGATGGTCCCTTATACATATGTGCCAACAGCCTTTGTTGAGTGAAGTATGATTTTTCCTGGTTTAATTGTTGTCCCCCCCCCCAATTGGTGGGCATGGAAATAGGATTATGTGGACCTTTACTAGTACCGTAGGGTATATTTTCGTAGATTACTATCAAATCAATAAAACCTTCAGAATTTTATATTATCTCTATAAAATATGTTTAAATTGAAAACCCTGTGGGCTCAGACAAAAATAATTTGTAAAATACTGTTAACAAAAACACTCATGTTAATACTATATTTTTTTACTGTCCCAATGTGTTTGATATATTGACACAGTTTCCTAAAATGTCTTTCTCTAATCTTTGGGGGGACAAAATTAGAGCATAATAACATGGGAAATGATAATACAAAATGTGAAACAATGTAAAGTTGGAAGGCCAAAAAAAAAACATGCAATAATATAAAATAAATAAATAAATTTCATCTTTCCAAAATTACGCATTAATAGTGGGATTAGGGTTAATTCTTCATAAAGAAGAAATGAAGGCGCAGAACTCAAGATTTAGAATTTTGTAATATTTCTTAGCCTCTTTGGGACAATGGGATTAAGGGCCATAAAAATAACCTTTCACCCCGACCCAAATTCAAAAGAACCTTGGTTTAATGGCAACAAGAAGGGTCGTGGTTGGTTATCACCGCCCATGATGGGGGGAGGGGACTTTAAATTTCCCGACTTTGACCCCTGCTCTCTCACTGGAGGGGTAACAAAAATTTGAAAAACCTCGCTACCGTACACTGGCCTGGGGTCTTGGGGACTTTCGGGTCGCGAAAAATTAGTTGGGATAATCAAGCCTGGCTGTTTAGGGCCCAATTTTCCCACAAGGTTTTGGGGGATGTAGAATTAATCGGGGGAAAATGCTGTGCAAGCAAAGCAATATGGAGTTCCCCGGCAGGGGGCAAACTTTGTGATAAGGTCCAGTGGGAACGGCGGGACATGGTGGTCCCATAGGGTAATCCCCACTGAAAAGATGTCCGAATTGATTATACATAATTAAAGTGGGGCGAAATTTAATAGGTGTTAACAGGGTATTATATTTTCCACGGTTTTTGCGCGGTTTTGAGGAACCCCAAAATGATGCAATAATTTAAAATAAAAACAAGTTAACATTTTTTTCCTTCCACTTAGCAAGTATAATTTGGGTTGTTCCGATAAGCGCAGGGGAATAAATTGCCCGCACCAACAGAAAGCGCACCCAAAGCAAATTGGGCCCCCCAATGTTTTCGCGGTATAGGGAGGATGTTTTTTAAAAAAATGCTTATTTTTTAGGAGATATTGTGCCCCAACAAAAATGGGCAAACACTAGATTTCCTTAGATTTTGCCCACACCATACAAAATCGGCAACTAGATTTCCCTGTCGAAGAGGGAAAGGAAAGAGGCGCGAATATGTCTCTTTTTTCCGCAGCGGGGGGGGCCCCTAAGCCCAAACAAAGCAAACCTCCATTTTCTAACTGTTTTAAAAAGGTAACTCCAGAGAAAACAATGGTTTGGCAACTTGGAGGGATACCGCGTTGTGCGATTTTCTAGATTGCTACCAGAAATAATTTTATGTGGGGTAATTTATGAAGTAATTCTTGGATATGACCCGCCTTGGCTGTGTTTTACCTTCGCTGATACCCTGCCCCCAGGGGACTCACAAACTCAAACAAATTTTGGAGGGGAAAAAAAAAACAGACATTGAAGCCTTTGAAGCAGGACTTAAGATCCCCCACCAAGAGGAACGGTCCCCCCCCCCCCCCTAACATATAAAACAGAGTGGTTTTTTTTTTCGGGACCATGGAAAAAATTAACCTGAAGGGCATAATCAGGCAACCAATACAATGTGGCTTTTTTGTTTGGAGTGTTGAAGTGGTTGTAATCAATCTGCCCAACAGGGTTTTTAGATGATAACAAGCCCCATCCCACCACAATGGACCGAGATAAGCCACCTGATACCTGGGGAGGTCTTTATAAAAAGCACGTGATAGAAAAACTGACCTCCCCTCCAAATTGAGGAAAGAATGGATTTTTTCAGCATTTTCCAGGTTTTTGTAATAGAAAATAAAAATAGTTGCCCGAGGGTTATCCACGTTACAGGTAAATTACCCCCCCATTCAATATAGGTACCTGTACATTTGTATTTGTATTTCCATGTGGGCTTATTATACTTTAATAAAAAATTGCGAAGTGTATTTTCAACAACTTGTTTTTCTTTTTTAATTTTCCAAAAAAATATTGATAAGAAAAATGTGGTAGAATGTGGGTGTGACTATTACAGTAATAGGGTTTAGTTTATTTTTGCAGACTTTTTTTTTATGATAAATAGATTATCAAGCCTTTTAGTTTTTGGTTACCGGGTATCAGTATTG
>CAVMBJ020000240.1:0-14955 GCA_963675895.2 Styela plicata
TTCTGACATATTTTACAATGGTGGGGTTTTTTCACCAGTGTGAATCTGCATGTGCCTTCGTAAACTTTCCTAATTGACTAAATGTCTTCTGACATATTTTACAATGGTGGGGGTTTTTCACCAGTGTGAATCTGCATGTGGGTTCGCAAAATGTCTTGCTCTACCGAAAGTCTTCCCGCATATTTCACAATTGTGTGGTCTTTCACCAGTGTGAATCTGCATGTGCCTTCGTAAAGTTCCCGCTTTACCAAATGACTTCTCACATATTTCACAATGATGTGGTTTTTCACCAGTGTGAATTTGCATGTGCGTTCGTAAATTTCCTACTCGGCCAAATGACTTCCCACATATTTTACAATGGTGTGGTTTTTCACCAGTGTGAATCTGCATGTGCGTTCGTAAACTTCCTGCAAAGCCAAATCTGTTTCCACATATTTCACAATAAAAAGGTTTTTCACCAGTGTGAATTTGCATGTGCCTTCGTACTTTTCCTGCTTGAGCAAATGACTTCCAACATATTTTACAATGATAAGGTCTTTCACCAGTGTGAATCTGCATGTGGGTTTGCAAATGTCCTGCTCTACCAAAAGTCTTCCCGCATATTTCACAATTGTGCGGTTTTTCACCAGTGTGAATCTGCATGTGCGTTCGTAAATTCCCTGATTGACCAAACGACTTCTGACATATTTTACAATGGTGGGGTTTTTTCACCAGTGTGAATCTGCACGTGGGTTCGCAAATTTCCTGCTCTACCAAAAGTCTTCCCGTATATTTCACAATTGTGTGGTTTTTCACCAGTGTGAATCTGCATGTGCTTTTGTAAACTTCCCGTTTGACCAAATGGCTTTTCACATATTTCACAATGAAACGGCTTTTCCTCGGTGTGTGAGTTCGCATGTTCAATTTCCTGAATAGGTCGAGACATACACCTAGCGGCCTTTACCAACTGGCCACCCAAGTACATATACGAAACTATTAAATATAGTATTGTTCATAAGAGAGAGAGTTCATTGTCAACCAGAAAACAATTCATCACATGAAAAAAAAAGAATAAAATATGTTCTATGTTTTCGTACCTTCGCATTACACCTTGTTCTTAATAAATAGATTCAAAAAAATAATTTCATTGAACATTTATGCCAACATTTATGTTACAAAAATGGGCTCTGATATTATATATTGTGTTTATCAAAGAATTTTTTTAAACTAAGGGCCAAGTTTAAAATGATTTGAAGCGTCGCAGATATGGCAATAAAAAATGAAACTAATATACTTGAGCTGATTAGATAGGCTATGTCGTAATGCGGTGGCGTAAATGTTTGTGATTGCGGGGAAATACATAGGCCATTGATTTATGACGTCATAATCTGAATGCTTTTTTTTGTAATACGCAATTTCTGATAGCTAGATTAAAATCGACAAGATAAGCAACATTCATAATAATAAAAACCACGGTGTAATTTCGTTAGCTTCGCCAATGTGCTTTGACCTGTTTTTTATTTTAAATTCACAATAGCGTAGGAAGCACTGCCCAAATATACCAACAACAATGGGAGATCCGGTAAAAGCAATTTTTGGGGAGGGCACATTTTTCCCGACATGCAAACATGGGCTTCCAAATTCAAAAAAAAAAAAAAGATTAGATTTTTTTGAGAACGAAACAAAAATACATGTTTTAAGAGAGAAATAAACATTAGACAGTATATGCGCGTCAGAAGCTCGATGAAATTTTGGTAAAAATATTGAATGAATACTCTCATTTTAAAGGCGAAAATGCTACGAAAAATACACAAAATTTACCAGGGAAAAATATTAAAAGCGCCGCTGGCGCGAGAAAATATTATGAAAACCTAAAAAATATTATGTGCGACTAAGGCCGAAATTCCACCGATCATGCTCACCGCGTGGCTACATCACGACTCAACTAGCGCTAATTCCACCACTTTGTCAGCAATTCAGCACATTTTCTTGCCTCTTGACAGAGCGAATCTTGCTGAGTATCTCGGAAAATTATCAAGTTGAATCTGTCGGGTGTTAAATTGTAAGAATGGCTATTATGACTGAAAGTGTCGTGTTTGCATACGGATGTTGGAAAAGGAGACATCGCAGGCCACCATTCCTACTGAGTGCATCCTATTTGTGGGAGTAGGCTTGATGAGGGTGCTTACTACCTACTTTTCCAAGTGCTTTGGCTTCATCCTGACAGATTCAAGAACTACACTAGGATGTCGCCAGGGCTTTTTCACCGTACTTCTGAAGCTAGTTAGTCAGAGCATCATTAGGCGGCGATACCATTTACAGCCGGGCTATACCCCCCAGAGGAGAAGCTATTTATAACCCTGCGGTACGATGTTTTTCTTCCTACCTGGGGTGCCAAATAGAGTTGAGATGTTAGGCATTGGCATTTACACAGTGGTTTGGCCATCACTGTTCAGGACAGACACCATTTATCACACTTCACTACTATATTAACATGTCGTTTGTTTGTATGGAACAGACTTAATGAAAGGCATGAACATTGCAGTCGTTCTGGGGCCAGATACCGTTCACTGCAATCGACTGTAGACTAGTAGTTCAGTTTGTACTGAACATAAACTTAGTGCAATGCATACACATAACATAGCGATTTTGTTCACACTGTCCAGGGCAGATATCACTCCATGACTATTAGACTCTTGGTTTAGTTTTGTACTGGACGTAGCCATTGCACTTTATTGTAGACTAGTGCTTCAGTTATGTATGGAATACAGACCTAATCCATGTAATAACTGTTACAAACAGCTTTACTTGACATTGCCCATGGCAAATACCACTCACCGCAGTCTGTAGACCGAAGATTCAGTTATATATGGGAACGGTTTCTTGCTTAGCACTTCGCTTCGCTCATCGCCATGTTATTGGCCGTTAGCCAGGTCATGTACGGTACTGCTTTTGAAAAAATTTACAAAATTGACCGATATTCTTATACGAAAATCAATTATTGTATTTATGGGACAAAAAAATATAAAAACGAGCCAAATATCAAACAAATCTTGGCAGTCATATCTCTAGTTGAACAATTTGCCAGTTATATTCAACCATTCTCTGGAATTATCACTCACTATTGCACGCCAACTAATATTGATAACCGACACAAAAATGTTTGAACCAACCAAGAAGCAGCATTTTCAATTTTCAAAAATATCGACATTCAATTAAATTTTTGTTCAGGTTTCTGGCTACTAGCACAAACAGCTTCAAATCCCTCCATTACACATTGGCCATATCACCATCGTCAATTTTATTCCACAGGTATGTCAGGCTATTTGGAGTGTTCTGCAGGCCACAACCTACAACTGCCCTGTGGCGTCAAAATGATGAGCGTTTTAGGAATTTATGGTCTTATATTTATACCTCTCCTATATATCGCGATTTCCGGGTTTTATCTATATTCTGTGCGTCTTCCGATGATGAAAAATGAAATTTGGACCTGATTCTTATGTTTTGGAACATAAAATTAACTTTCGAAATTGTTCGTTATTCCAATTCTGAATGTGTGTTTAGACTAGTTTTTTTCCAATGCCAGTTGAGAAGTGTGAATGGTCTTCTGGGATACCGTTTCATACGTAGGCCTATTATCCTGTATGAACAGGGTGCCCGGTCTGCATACGGTACCACTCTCAGACTCGGCACTGTACAATAGGCCTGTAACGGTACGGTACCTGTATATAGGCAAGCGACATCAGTTCATGTTTTCCGTAACATCCTTCTCTGTATTATATATCCTAGCCCTACCTTATCTAATTTGGGAATCTATCTGAATACTGGTAGTCAGTTAGTAGCTAACAAATTACTGTCTAACCAGTTCGAGCTGGTGAATAGAATACCGCACCGGTAGGCTACTTCAAATAGCCTACCCTATGACGAGAAAATAAATCCAGAGCTACCAGGCTACGGTACACTAGCCCCATCCCACGCTACGCTACGGTACCACAAAGCAAGTCAAAAATACGTCGGACTGAGACCACGGGACGGTTGAAAGCACGCAAGAAGCAAAAGTAGCGCATGCTCCACTTCAAAAAAAGCACGGACGAGACGTTAGAATCGCACCAGTTTTTAATATGGTGACCAAACATGTTTTGTCAAGCGAGGGCCACCGATGGATCACGTCGCCGAGGCGTGGTCCATCTTCGACTCATTCTTGACAAAAATTGGGCTTGGGAGATTACGATAGCGCTTGAATGCAACTTAGGTATGAATAATGGTGTTTCCTTACCCAATGCTGTTGGTTATTTTGTTTTGTTTCATTTGAAATAAGGCTATAGGTGTAAATGTATTCAAAAAGTAGCTTAGAGCCGTATTAAGAAGCATTAGAACACCAAACTTTTCAGTTTGTAGTCTGCATCAGTACATGCAAATGTAAGTTTTGCGTAAACGAGGTAGAGCCCCGGTTCAGTTAAAACCACAGATCCTCTATCGAACGAACCATCCGGACCAGCTGAAACGGTGAAGATCGATTTGTGACGTGCATACTCAGTTATTGAGATACGCCCGATGAGGGACACGTTGGCTGAAAAGAAAAGGCGATAAATTGACGAAATAAAAATCACTCCACTTTGAAAAAAACTTCTGTTATTTTATCAGTGAATATTTCATCCTCGCCTTTTCCATCCAAGGGGAATAATTTTTTTTTTTATTATTGAAAATTGGGGGCGGGAAGCAGAGCTATAAGAAGAATCAACCAACGGCCACTTAATAGCAAAGAGCTACTAAAAGATGTAATACCAGCAAATGCACTCTGATGAGAAAACATCACAAAACATAATGGAACCGCCATGGTGCAGTGAGGTTATCTGCCCTGGACAATGGTAAAAACCATCTAACGCTTCTTATCAGGGTACGTCGATAGTACTTACCTTTACATCTTCTTTGACCGCACTGGTGCAAGAAAAGCAAGAATTACTGAAAAATTATATACGAATGGATGATGATGTTCGATGCACGGCCAAGAATTCAATAACATCGAAATATGAAAACACGCTCCATCCATAAAAGTGGTGTACCCCTATGTTACAGTCAAAAATTTTAACTGGCTAAACTCAATTAGAAATTTTGGGTCTAAATAGTTATATTTTGTATTTTTGACATATTTTCATGTATGTATCAAGCATGATGCCAAATTGCTATTATTACTCAATACTGCCACCGTATGGTGATTATTTGTTGTGTTGCAGTATTTCTCAAAGTGGTGCAATCGCTAGCTAGTTCTTTGTTGGTGCAACCTGCTATACTGTGCTCAGTTTCGTTAGTTTACTTATTTATTTATATTCCAGTGAGGGATATTTTTGCTGTATAAGATTACATACAATGTAATTAGATATATTTTTAAGACTTCAGGTGTTGGCATTAGTTAGGATAATCTAGATTAGGGTTGATAATGCCTATTTAATCTTGAAGTAGTAAGTTTGATAATTGATGCAATGTTTTTTGTGACTTCTCAGCTAATTTTAAGTACTGTTTGTTGGGTATGAGACACAATTATATTGCAAACCCTCACCTCACCTCACTTCTCACTGTGAAGGAATAAGTCTGAAGCCAAAGTTGTCTATTTTATAACTGTGATTATTTATCTATTTTGTGGAATTACCTGGACGTGGAATTTTATATCGGACTGTGACCTGTGTATAATATTTCTTTCTGCATTACAAGATTTCATATTTCAAAGTTGTGTTGTGAATGTGTGGAGTTGCTACTGTGTCAGTTAGCTACGCAAGTAGATTGGACAGCTACCCTTCAATCAGAATAGGAATCGTAGAGCCTCGAATTCTACATTGTTGCAATATAGGTCTCTTTTGCAAACCCATTGTTGCAATATAAAAGTCTCTTTTTGCAACCCACTGTTGCAATATATGTCTCTTTTGCAATCCATTGTTGCAATACTGAATATAAGTTTGTTAGAGCCTGTGATCTTGCCTTTCATTCATATGCAAAGATGTCATCTCTACCGTTTCTGGATTCTACTAAGGTTTCGTCCCAATCTTCCAGAGAGTCTGAAAGGGGCGGAAAGCAGAAAAGAAACTGCGACTTGCTAACTTAAGAAAGCAACAGATTCAGAAGGAAGCTGAAATCAAGCACAGAAAGCTTATCTTGGATGCAGAATTCCAACGTAAACAATTGGATATTGAGACTGAGACTTTGAGAGCTGAAACTGAGGCTGCACAAGCACAAATAGAGTTTGATAGTGTTTCTATTTCAAGCAAATCAAGAACAAGTTCTGTTATTGGGTCAACATTTTTTGGGATTCGAAGTTGCACCAAAGATAGAAGAGAAAATAATCGAATCATCACCAGCTACAACAGAAGAAACTTAAGTTTACGAGTCAAAATGATCAGGATATGCTGTTACCATTTCCTATATCAACAAAATCAGGAGAATTATTGGATTATGATGTGGATTGTGAGAAGAGCATTCTGAAAATCATTTAAAAGAGTCACCACCGAAGGAAGACAGGATTGATAGATGTTTGTTGGATCCTGGTGTTCCATTCACATCAATTGAGAAGCATTCACCATCGAAGCAAAAACTGGTGAGTTCATTTATGCATGAGTATCCTAGTAATGCATGTACAAAATCAGCATGTTACTCCCCCTAAGCCCCCTAAGTTCGGGATTGAAGTTCAACAAAGTAAAGCCCCAAGAAATGAGTTTTTTGTGTGAACCAGCTGGCCATGAAGTTTAAGGTTGAGTCACGGGATGTCAAAACAAGCCACGAGACGCAACTTGGCATGCCGGACCACAACATTTCATGCAATGGCGCAGTTGACACAAGCTTTACATGGAGGAATGCTGAATGTTGCCAACATCATTAAGCAAAGTTTGATGTTTCCTCAATATTAAGATGAGGTGTATTCAAAGGTGAAATTCTCAAAAATATCCTGAATTCGTTCGAGAGTTTAATACGTATATTGGTTCGAGTCAATTAGATGTTGCTCAGAAGCTTAATTGTTTAATATCTAATTGTGAAGGTCAAGCTAAAGAAGCAATTTTATCCTGTGGTTCATTGCCTGCAGACAGAGGTTATGACCTCTCGCTCGTAAAATTCTACATCGGAATTAGGGGTCAGCGACATCTTATAATTGATGCTCATATGCAATTATTGACTGAAGGTCCACCGATTAAGGCTCATGATGTTGAAGCTTGGGATGAGTTGGTTACTCAGGCTAGAAGTTGCCTCATCACTTTTAAGGAGTACAATGCCAGAAGTAATCTGGATGATCTGTCCACCATGAGAAAGATTGTAAAAAGATTTCCATCACAACTTTTATGGAGATTTGCCAATCTTGCTAATGAGAAATACACTATTGGAGATCTTGTCAATTTTGACACACTGCTTACATTCATGGGAAACTATATCGAATGTTAACAGATCTGGATTTGGAAAATTGGCTTTTGAAACACAAAAAGGTAAAAGACATGTTGATATTTGAAGTCAGCGGAGAAGCCGCAATGTGTCATCCTTTCTTATTTCTGAAGATGTTTCTTTCAAGTCGTCTACAGCTGATTCTAAGTTAAGTAATGCCACATCAAGGAACATACTACGAGAGTGTGTTGTGTGCAAAATTAAGTCATCAGTTGTGGAGATGTGAAGAATTTAAGAAAAAGATGGTTAAAGAAAGGTTGGATATTGTTACAAAGAATAAGTTGTGTTTCAATTGTTTACTTCCAGATCATTTTGTAAGCCAGTGTAAGTCGTTCTCATCATTGCAAGGTTCCAGGGTGTAATAAAAGGCACAATACGTTGTTGCATGCTGGTAAGAAGCCAGAACAAGTGACATCAAATGGTGGTACAAAATCTGAGGAGGCTGAAGCTAAGAGTGCAAATGAGGCCGGTGTTAATTCAACTTTATCATGTAAGAAGGAAGTTAAACCTGTTACATTCATCAGAAGAAAAGTAGTACCTGTTCGAGTATGGGGAAATGAAACTCATACATATTATGACACTTATGGATTTATTGATGATGGCAGTAATGTTAGTATCATCAAAACTGAGTTGATGAAAAAAAAAAACTTGGTCTGCAAGGAAAAGAAGATTCACTTGTTATTAAGACATTGGGTGGCAAAATCGAGCATAAATCAAGCCCGGAAGTGACGTTGAACATTCAGGGTTGCAATGAGGAAAGAGTTATCAATATGCATGGTGTTCGAGTGTTGGATGACCTTCCTTCAGATTTAGAATGCAATATTCCGACACAAGACATTGTGACAAAATACGGTCATTTAAGAAAATTTGAATTTTCCTGTTGCACAAAATCCTAAAGTTGAGATTTTGATTTGGTGTCGATGTACCTGAGGCCCATGCATGCTATGGGTATGAAACGTGGAAAACGTTCAGAGCCGTTCGCAGTGCACACTGGGCTTGGATGGGCATTGTTTGGTCATAATGATAAATATTATCAAGAAAATGAAAAAACATATGGATTGGATGCATTTGGATAATGAGGTATTGCATTCTCAAATGGAGAAGGCTTTTCAAAATGAATTTAAAGATACTTATGTCAGTGGAATTGACACGGTTTCATCAATTGAAGATAAACAAGCATTGAAGATTATGGAAGAATCAATTTGTAAAGTCAATGGTCGATATCAGGTGAAAATTCCGTGGAGATCGCCTTATATTGAATTGCCAGATAATCGGAAGGTTGCTGAAAAACGTTTTTGAAAATTTAAAGCGTCGGTGTATGAAGGATGTTGTTTATCATGAAAAATATAAAGCCAAGATGAATGAATACATCACTAAGGGTTATGCGAGTGAAATTGAGAAGGATCAATTGAAGCGCACAAAAATTACATGGTATATTCCGCATCATGGTGTGGGAGAAAAATTTCGAATTGTTTTTTTGATGCATCTGCATCAAGTGTGTGGCAACACATCGCTTAATGATAATATTTTTGAGTGGGACCAACCCAGACAAGTAGTTTGTTTGGAGTTCTTTCTAGATGCCGTGAAGAGGAAATTTTGATTATTGGAGATATTTCTGCAATGTATCATCAAGTTCGTGTTCCTCCAGAGGACAGAGATGCATTAAGATTCCTCTGGTGGAGAGATGGGGATTTCAACAAAGAAGTATTGGAATATTCCTGGAATGTACATCCATTTGGTGGAACATGGGCGCCAAGTGTATATGTTGCTATGCTCTGAGAAAAATTATTTCTGACAATCCTGATTGTGCTGACAAAGAGACTCTTGATGCAATTAATAGAAGTTTTTACGTGGATGATTTGTTGAGATCTGAACCTACGGCTGAAAAGGCTATTCATCGTGTTCAAGGATTTGTCTGCAATTCTTGTTGATTCTGGATTTCATCTTACAAAGTTTTTGAGTTCTCATAATGAAGTATTGAATGCTATTCCAGAAGTGGAGAGATCTGCTGCTACATTTAAGTTAGATTTGGATGATTCAATTTCACAGAAAGCATTAGGATTACTCTGGGATGTGTCTTCTGATTGCATTTCGATTTGAAGTCAATATTGAGCAAAAACCATATACACGTCGTGGTTTATTGGCAATGCAAGCACAAGTTTTCGACCCTCTCGGCATATTAGGCCCTTTTTTATTGCCAATGAGGCGATTACTTCAACAATTATGTAGAGAAGATTTGACTTGGGATTCTAAAACTGCATGATGGAGCTATCAAATTTGTGGGAAAATTGGATGAATCAATTACCGGAACTGAGGAAACCTTTCCTGATCAATATGGAGTTGTTCGACGAGTTCGAGTACGGACTGCAAAGAGTTCATATGTTTGAGATATACCTAAACTGTGTCATCTGGAAGCTGCTTAATAGTTTTATTTCCACTGTGATTTGGAGTTGTGTTTAAACAAAATTATGTGTTAAAATTTACTGTTGCCTGTAATTTTAAGTATTTTATAATTAACTCTGTTTACCTCAGAGTTACTTAGAGGCCGGTTATGTTACAGTCAAAAATTTTAACTGGCTAAACTCAATTTAGAAATTTGGGTCTAAATAGTTATATTTTGTATTTTGAAATATTTTCATGTATGTATCAAAGCATGATGCCAAATTGCTATTATTACTCAATACTGCCACCGTATGGTGATTATTTGTTGTGTTGCAGTATTTCTCAAAGTGGTGCAATCGCTAGCTAGTTCTTTGTTGGGTGCAACCTGCTATTACTGTGCTCTCAGTTTCGTTAGCTTTTTTACTTATTTATTTATATTCCAGTGAGGGATATTTGCTGTATAAGACTACATACAATGTAATTAGAATATTTTTAAGACTTCAGGTGTTGGCATTAGTTAGGATAATCTAGATTAGGGTTGATAATGCCTATTTAATCTTGAAGTAGTAAGTTTGATAATTGATGCAATGTTTTTGTGACTTCTCAGCTAATTTAAGTACTGTTTGTTGGGTATGAGACACACAATTATATTGCAAACCCTCACCTCACCTCACCTCACTTCTCACTGTGAAGGAATAAGTCTGAAAAGCCAAGTTGTCTATTTTATAAACTGTGATTATTTATCTATTTGTGGAATTACCTGGACGTGGAATTTTATATCGGACTGTGACCTGTGTATAATATTTCTATTTCTGCATTTACAAGATTTCATATTTCAAAGTTGTGTGTGAATGTGTGGAGTTGCTACTGTTGTCTGGTTAGCTACGCAAGTAGATTGACAGCTACCCTTCAAATCAGAATAGGAATCGTAGAGCCTCGAAGTCTACATTGTTGCAATATAGGTCTCTTTTGCAAACCCATTGTTGCAATATAAAAGTCTCTTTTGCAAACCATCACTGTTGCAATATATGTCTCTTTTGCAATCCATTGTTGCAATACTGAATATAAGTTTGTTAGAGCCTGTGATCTTGCCTTTCATTCATATGCAAAAGATGTCATCTACCGTTTCTGGATCTACTAAGGTTTCGTCCCAATCTTCCAGAGAGTCTGAAAGGGCGCGAAAGCAGAAAAGAAACTGCGACTTGCTAACTTAGAGAAAGCAACAGATTCAGAAGGAAGCTGAAATCAAGCACAGAAAGCTTATCTTGGATGCAGAATTCCAACGTAAACAATTGGATATTGAGACTGAGACTTTGAGAGCTGAAACTGAGGCTGCACAAGCACAAATAGAGTTTGATAGTGTTTCTATTTCAAGCAAATCAAGAACAAGTTCTGTTATTGGGTCAACATTTTTGGGATTCGAAGTTGCACCAAAGATAGAAGAGAAAAATCATCGAATCATCACCAGCTACAACAGAAGAACTTAAGTTTACGAGTCAAAATGATCAGGATATGCTGTTACCATTTCCTATATCAACAAAATCAGGAGAATTATTGGATTATGATGTGGATTGTGAGAAGAGCATTCTGAAAATCATTAAAGAGTCACCACCGAAGGAAGACAGGATTGATAGATGTTTGTTGGATCCTGGTGTTCCATTCACATCAATTGATGGAAGCATTCACCATCGAAGCAAAAACTGGTGAGTTCATTTATTGCATGAGTATCCTAGTAATGCATGTACAAATCAGCATGTTACTCCCCCTAAGCCCCCCTAAGTTCGGGAATTGGAAGTTCAACAATAAGTAAAGCCCCAAGAAAATGAGTTTTTGGGGTGAACCCAGCTGGCCATTGAAGTTAAGGTTGAGTCACGGGATGTCAAAACAAGCCTCCGAGACGCAACTTGGCATGCCGGACCACACATTTCATGCAATGGCGCAGTTGACACAAGCTCTCCTTTACATGGAGGGAAATGCTGAATGTTGCCAACATCATTAAGCAAAGTTTGATGTTTCCTCATATAAAGATGAGTGTATTCAAAGGTGAAAATTCTCAAATATCCTGAATTCGTTCGAGAGTTTAATACGTATATTGGTTCGAGTCAATTAGATGTTGCTCAGAAGCTTAATTGTTTAATATCTAATTGTGAAGGTCAAGCTAAAGAAGCAATTTTATCCTGTGGGTTCATTGCCTGCAGACAGAGGTTATGACCTCGCTCGTAAAAATTCTACATCGGAATTTAGGGTCAGCGACATCTTATAATTGATGCTCATATGCAATTATTGACTGAAGGTCCACCGATTAAGGCTCATGATGTTGAAGCTTGGGATGAGTTGGTTACTCAGGCTAGAAGTTGCCTCATCACTTTTAAGGGAGGAGTACAATGCCAGAAGTAATCTGGATGGATGATCTGTTCCACCATGAGAAAGATTGTAAAAAGATTTCCATCACAACTTTTTATGGAGATTTGCCAATCTTGCTAATGAGAAATACACTATTGGAGATCTTGTCAATTTTGACACACTGCTTACATTCATGGAAACTATATCGAATGTTAACAGATCTGGATTTGGAAAATTGGCTTTTGAAACACAAAAAAGGTAAAAGACATGTTGATATTTGAAGTCAGCGGAGAGAAGCCGCAATCGTGTCATCCTTTCTTATTTCTGAAGATGTTTCTTTCAAGTCGTCTACAGCTGATTCTAAGTTAAGTAATGCCACATCAAGGAACATATACGAGAGTGTGTTGTGTGCAAATTAAAGTCATCAGTTGTGGAGATGTGATAGAATTTAAGAAAAAGATGGGTTAAAGAAAGGTGGGATATTGTTACAAAGAAGAATAAGTTGTGTTTCAATTTGTTTACTTCGCCAGATCATTTTGTAAGCCAGTGTAAGTCGTCTCATCATTGCAAGGTTCCAGGGTGTAATAAAAGGCACAATACGTTGTTGCATGCTGGTAAGAAGCCAGAACAAGTGACATCAAATGGTGGTACAAAATCTGAGGAGGCTGAAGCTAAGAGTGCAAATGAGGCCGGTGTTAATTCAACTTTATCATGTAAGAAGGAAGTTAAACCTGTTACATTCATCAGAAGAAAAAAGTTAGTAGTACCTGTTCGAGTATGGGGAAATGAAAACTCATACATATTATGACTCTTATGGATTTATTGATGATGGCAGTAATGTTAGTATCATCAAAACTGAGTTGATGAAAAAACTTGGTCTGCAAGGAAAAAGATTAAGATTCACTTGTTATTAAGACATTGGGTGGCAAAATCGAGCATAAATCAAGCCCGGAAGGTGACGTTGAACATTCAGGGTTGCAACGAGGAAAAGAGTTTTCAATATGCATGGTGTGTTCGGAGTGTTGGATTGACCTTCCTTCAGATTTAGAATGCAATATTCCGACAAATGACATTTGTGACAAAATCGGTCATTTAAAAAAATTTGAATTTTCCTGTTGCACAAAATCCTAAAGTTTGAGATTTTGATTGGTGTCGATGTACCTGAGGCCCATGCATGCTATGGTATGAAACGTGGGAAAACGTTCAGAGCAGTTCGTTCGCTAGCTGTGCACACTGGGCCTTTGGATGGGCATTGTTTGGTCATGATGATAAATATTATTCAAGAGAAAATGAAAAACATATGGATTGGATGCATTTGGATAATGAGGTATTGCATTTCTCAAATGGAGAAGGCTTTTCAAAAATGAATTTAAAGATACTTTATGTCAGTGGAATTGACTACACGGTTCCATCAATTGAAGATAATCAAGCATTGAAGATTATGGAAGAATCAATTTGTAAAGTCAATGGTTCGATATCAGGTGAAAATTCCGTGGAGATCGCCTTATATTGAATTGCCTGATAATCGGAAGGTTGCTGGAAAAACGTTTTGAAAATTTTAAAGCGTCGGGTGTATGAAGGATGTTGTTTATCATGAAAAATATAAAGCCAAGATGAATGAATACATCACTAAGGGTTATGCGAGTGAAATTGAGAAGGATCAATTGAAGCGCACAAAAATTACATGGTAATATTCCGCATCATGGTGTGGGATGAAAAATTTCGAATTGTTTTTTGATGCATCTGCATCAAGTGTGGCAACACATCGCTTAATGATAATATTTTGAGTGGACCAACCCAGACAAGTAGTTTGTTTGGAGATTCTTTTCTAGATGGCCGTGAAGAGGAAATTTTTGATTATTGGAGATATTTCTGCAATGTATCATCAAGTTCGTGTGTTCCTCAGAGGACAGAGATGCATTAAAGATTCCTCTGGTGGAGGAGAGATGGGGATTTCAACAAAGAAAGTATTGGAATATTCCTGGAATGTACATCCATTTGGTGGAACATGGGGCGCCAAGTGTATGTTGCTATGCCTCTGAGAAAATTTATTTCTGACAATCCATGATTGTGCTGACAAAGAGACTCTTGATGCAATTAATAAATTTTTTACGTGGATGATTTGTTGGAGATCTGAACCTACGGCTGAAAAGGCTTATTCATCGTGTCAAGGATTTGTCTGCAATTCTTGATGATTCTGGATTTCATCTTACAAAGTTTTTGAGTTCTCATAAATGAAGTATTGAAATGCTATTCCAGAAGTGGAGAGATCTGGCTGCTACATTTAAGTTAGATTTGGATGATTCAATTTCACAGAAAGCATTAGGATTTACTCTGGGATGTGTCTTCTGATGCATTTCGATTTGAAGTCAATATTGAGCAAAAACCATATACACGTCGTGGTTTTATTGGCAATGCAAGCACAAGTTTTCGACCCTCTCGGCATATTAGGCCCTTTTTTATTGCCAATGAGGCGATTACTGTCAACAATTATGTAGAGAAGATTTGACTTGGGATTCTAAACTGCATGATGGAGCTATCAAATTGTGGGAAAATTGGATGAATCAAGTACGGAACTGAGGAAACCTTTCCTGATCAATATGGAGTTGTTCGACGAGTTCGAGTACGGACTGCAAAGAGTTCATATGTTTGAGATTATACCTAAACTTGTGTCATCTGGAAGCTGCTTAATAGTTTTATTTCCACTGTGATTTGGAGTTGTTTGTTAAACAAAATTATGTGTTAAAATTTACTGTTGCCTGTATTTTTAAGGTATTTTTTAATTATCTCTGTTTAACCTCAGAGTTAACTTAGAGGCCGGTTATGTTACAG
>CAVMBJ020000241.1:0-14872 GCA_963675895.2 Styela plicata
AAGAGTACCTGCCCTGGGTAATGGCAAATTTAAATTTTATTTTTGTTACCTGTTAGTTGTAATTTACGACACAGAGTAATATGTTAGTGGGTAAATTTCCAAAGTTTGCACCCTTTATAGGAGCATGAAAGAGTTGTTATTGTGAGAAGATATCTGCTCTGATCCGTTAAAATGCATTCGATACACTAAATTTTTGTTACTTGTTTTATGTCGTCTCTTTGTAACTCTAAGTACGTACAATATTTAGAGTCATTTTCCATTAACCCTATCATCTGAAGGTCAAAAAAGTTGTTTATCATCGTCAAGCATAGGTCCAGGCAGATAAATTCACGTTCTCAGCAACGCCCGTTCGAATTCAATAATCCGCTATGAATTGGCAAAATGTCAAGCGTCTACTCACACAAGCTACACCACAGAGTACACGAAATGGGAATTAGTCAATAGGTAAAAAACGCCTATATTCAAGTGATGTATCTTTTACCTATGCGTATCTAAAAGTGGTCACTCTATTGTAGGGCGTCTGATGACAACGCAAAGCTGTATAAAAATGGTTGTTAAAAATCATTGAAAAAACACAACAACTACATAGTTAGAAGATGAGGCAGTGTTGAAGGATTTTGAAGTTTTAGAACTCATTCGAAGATAATCACAATGGGAATTATTATAAAAACAATCGGGGAGAAAAACATGATACTTCTTGTCTCTAAGCAACGTTCCCACTACGTCTAGTGGTGCCATTTCTTATAAATCGTAGAAATTAAATCAGATTTCGAATACTAGGATATGGAATAAACTGGGCAAAATCGAATTATTTGGGAATGCGAAGATTCTGGATTCGGATGAATTTTTATCGGAACTAGCTCAATCCGAATATCACCGACTGTCTTCATTAATAACGTTACAAAACTACTAAAGTTGTCTTCATATATAATTACCTCTTCATAACTTAACAAATGGTGTCCTTCATCATGAAATATAGAGAATATTTATAGGATCGCTAATTTATATAATTATTTAAGCAACAAGAATACATACTATATTAAAGGATCAATATAATACAATTTGCTAATATTTTTAATTGTCGAATTTGGCAGCATAGATCGATTGTATTTATGTTCGCGCAAAAAAATGCGAAATTCCATCGCTACCGATTCCTTTTTTTTATTTTCAATTTTATTATACGGCATATGAACCTGATTCCAGTAAAGACGTCATTTTCAACAAGCACTGTGAGCTTTGCGAACAAGTCGATTCAAAGTACCGTAGAATTGATATGCCTATCCTCTAACGAGCAAGATTAAAATGTTGATTTTCCATAATATATTATACCCTTAGGTTAGTTCACTGGATTTTTCGAATTTCTCTAATCAATAATTTTTCTAGAGTGTCTTTAAGGGGCGAGAACTAGGACGATATAAAGGAAGGTGGTGGTATGGTTTTGGCCATCAGCTCACAGACAGAATACTGTCATTGTCACTGCTATCACTATATGCAGATCTTCAGTTTCTTATTTTGGGTATGTTTTCGAGAAATATGATGAGTATAGGTGTTGTTCGGTATGAAATTCACTTCTAAAAATTATCTAATAGTAGAAAACGAGATTACAAATCATAACTAAATATAAAATACAGAAAGTGGTTTGCGGAAACAAGAAAGGGAAACAGTTTCGATTGGGGAGATAATCGATGAGAGCGTATGTGCTCTTTATTAGATAATATTTCAGATTCAATATAACAATCATACGAACTAGAAAAATTCATCAGGAAAGCTGAAATTAGTTTTGAATTCCTCAATAAACCAATAGTGAATTTTCACTTCTAAAATTATAATGGCTGATGTTAAAGGATTGCCTTTGGTTTGTTATAATTCTTATAACGCTACGCTTGATAACGTTGATTTATGATGTTTGAAAAATATATGTCAGGGGGTGTATGCTTCTTGAAAGACGGGAACCAACTGGCTATAAATATATTTCGATTTTTTTATGCTGCGGCGCTTTCATATCAGTCAGATTTGGTATGATTTTTCAGTATGCACACATAAAATATCCTACAAAACTATGAACTCTATATCAGATTTCAACTTCCAGCATATTTCTTACCACTATTGCAATGATGTGATACATAATTTCATCTATGAGATTACACAAAGTCACGTGAGGAGACAGAAGGGTCTAAACTAAAATGTCCACGGCATTAGATTATAGTTAGGAAACACAATCAGGATATTGTTTGTCTAGATAAGAGTTTGTCTGTCCTTAAGGTCTCTGAATGAACATAACTTGCTCTCGATTCTATGTTGGCCTGTAATGTGCAAGGAACATCTTTAAAGGAATATAATCACCACGACATTGCCCTACGTGAAGCATAATAGAAGCATGAGCGTAAAACTGAGTAGATAAGTAAGAGTGGGCGTTTAACTATTCGCCCTGGGGCAAAGATCATTTGACTCGGCCACACACCTAGTATGCTATTGTGACATCAGTTAGAGGGGGGGGGGGGTTGGTCAATATTTTGTTGGTGACAGGGGGGGGGTAGTGGGGGGGCAGGGGCGGTATGGTGAGGGGGGTGGGACAGGCAGACCGGGGGGGTGGGGGGAGGTGGGGGGGTTTAAACAGTGGTAAGGCAGGTGTGGGGAGGGGGGGGAAGAGGGGGGGGCCGGGAGGAACTTTAAGTATGTACATTTTCTTTGGTAGACTGAAAAAAAGCTGCATACACCTATTCATGCACATGAGCTCATTTCCATAGGCAGTAAATGTTGGATGATTTTGGATGGAGAATAAAAAAAATATAATTGGGGGGGGGGGGGGGGGGGGGGGGGGGGGGGGGGGGGGGGGGGGGGGGGGGGGGGGGGGGGGGGGGGGGATATATATGTGTTTTTTGAGACAGGTAACTGGTGTTTAGCTAACCTATAAATAAAAATATAGCCAAAGCTAACTCTAACCCACATCTAACCACACCCGTCCCCACAGACCAAAAACTATCATCCAGCATCGTCGTACCCACATCCACACTACCAACCCACTAGACAAGAGTGGCACTATTATATGAAGCCCCTAACACAAGGCAAACAAGATCATTGATCTGTTTAAACTTGCTAGTTCTGATTATATGCAGCCCATCACACACTCAATATAAGCTTCACATTCCAGCAGGGCTTCCTAAGACCGGGTGCCGAGTTTTGCAAAGTTTATTCGGTGGCTCTAATTACTAAATCTAATAATATGCGCGGACGCTGTGATTCGCACGTAAACATAGTAAGTATTGTCCTTCGAATAAAATTTATATGGTAATCCACAGTAAACCCACCATCATTTTATTTCGCAATACTCTAAAAAATGTGAGATATCTGCCATTGAGCGATGTTATATTGAACGGGTGATCAGGTGATGCATGAAGACAGCGCCTAAATTCCTCACGCTTCCTCTCCACAATCACAGGCAGGACCTAATTGCCAGATCGCTATCTAACAAGTGGGATCCCTATATATCATGCCCTGCCCCACCCATTGCGACTAACCACCGCTCGCATCCCTGTTTTACCTGTAGAATTCCTGTATTCCGTAAGTGTAGTTAGAAATCCGACTAAGGATAGCACCCACTTCGAATGAGGATAAATAATCAAGCATATTTTATAAAAATATCATGTTCTCAATTCCCACAGGAAATATAAGTATACCGGTTAGAGCGTATTCATTAGAACTATGGTCAGAAAAACTTCTTCATACAAGATTAGAAAAATATAAATAAGTTTTACTGTAAGGTCTTTTCGTGTTAGATCATAGGTGTCAAACTATTCGTTCAGAGCACAAAGATTTAAGTAATATTAGTCTGATAGAAGTTTATGACTCATACTTCCTAACGAAAGTTTAACGGATAAAATGTTATATTTCTGGGTGATGGATGATGAAGCAAGATATTTTTGCAGAACATGGAAGGCACGCGAGAAAATATAAGTTAAGCAGCTAATATTTTAAAATCTGTAGCAACACCTACAGAGCCACTGATTGCAGGCTTTTGAATTGCATTGTTAATTTACTGAATGCGATTCGATCACTCGATACCAACATCCGCTTCCCTAAACGGAGCAATGAGAATCACAGGCTGGCATTGCTGGACAGATAATCTTGTTTCGTTCTAACGGGTTAGCTGGAGAGTCGTTTCTGTTGCCCTTTTTTAGGCGAACAATCAGAATCGTTGATGTCCCGCAACTTTTTTATTATTTTTTTTTTCTAGTTGAGGCGGGGGGGGGACAAAGCTTACAAAAAACCACCATACATACACTGCGTATTTCATAGCAGGTTATATGATGAATATTGAAAACGGCTCTTAGGTACACACACAATTTGATTTGCTGCGGCATAGACATCTCAAAAAATATAATTTTAAATTTTTAACTCCTATAAGATATAACATTGGAGACATACTCGCCTAATATTTTTTGAGTGTGAATCAACACCCAGTACCGGCGGCCTACGCATAATATCCGAAGGAAAGAAATGTGAATTTGACTGGATATTGGCTGGTAGAAGAGATATCTAATCTTTTCCTGATGCGCTTATAGACTTTGGAAAACACTCATTAAAGAGCCCTTGGCTCTGAGGCGTTGGGCAGCTGGATTAACGAGCTGAGAACATGCGGCCCATTGACTCAGGAGAGATCTATCAACTTTTTGATTAATATTTCGTATCATTTAAAATTATTAGTACCTAAAAGATATTATCATGAGTAAAAAATATTGCCGCAGAGTTTTATTTATTAGCTGGCGCTTTTGGCAGTAGATCTCACCCTGTACCCAGGTAGGCAAACATTAAATTGTTGGTAGAAATATATAAAATATAAAAATAATAAATATGACAATAAAAGAAATAATTATATAACTTGCCACCCTTGCTAGTTCTGTGTGTACGCATACTTATTGAAGACCTGAATTTTGGACAATTACATAATTCTTAACAATAATGAGGTCATGGGTCTGCTCGATTGTACACGTCGACTGTATTAGAAAAAAAATTCTATTTAATGGCACGTAGAACTCGAGAAGTTCATGTAAATGCGTTTTAGCCAATCCACGCAGGGCAGAAGACACTTACTGCACTTCAACTAATATCGTTTATAGTTTCGCGAAGAATCTGCTAAACTGTTACGAAATTCTTTTAAAACTCGAGCCGTTAAATAGAACATCTATCCAGAGGAATGGTAGGTAGGCCTTGTAGGTTCCTAGTTCTCTTAGCAATATTCCATAGTAGAAGCCTCCTTGCAACTTTATGGGCTGCCAAGAGAAATTTTCAGATTTGATTTCTTCTTGCTGTGGGCGCCTATTTGCTCCTGACAGATCCAGAAGATTCAATAAAAAAAAAGTTTACAGATAGTGGGGCTAACTCTACTCTACGACATTTTCATGGTAGTCTATACAGAGTAGCCATTTGAATGAGCAGTTGGCGGAATTCAATTAAGCACTAACATGAGTTGATGCGCGTTACAAAAAGATAGTAAATTTAGTTATATACTTATTCATCTGATTTACAGTATATAAATACCTTATCGGTAATTAGCACAGTATACTTAGATAAGAATTATCACTGCATGATATCGAGAGTTGTTGTATGGGGATCGTCATCAATTATAGTTTAGTATGTAGACAATTCGAGCCTTTAACCAATGTGGCAGGGGACGAATAGTGGTCGGCAACTCGGTCCCATATCCGCCCTTCAATATGAGCGGGGACTTTCATGTAGACGTCGTACAAGTCAACAGTGAGAAGTCTATAGGGCTTCGGCAGCGCATAATTGAAGACAACCATCTCCCCTACCATTCATCGACGGAATCCCTGGCTCCAGAACCTAGGTAAAATTGGCCCGCAGAAGTAGTGATGTGGGGTGCCAGTGGAGACTCACATGGCCCCAATTGGAACAACACTGGGTTTAAGAGAACTAAATAGGAAAATGGTGGAAAACGCTTGTCTGGGTGCCGCACAATGTTTAAAGGGAACCAGAGAGGAGAATAATGAGAATTACAGGCTTCGCAGTTGGCCCCAAAAAGAAAAAAGCAGGGAACAACCATCGAGGGGGCTAAAAGTGATATAAAAGGTTCAAAGGGTTTGCTAAGGCCCTGTTGGGTCCCATCAGTCCAAGGAATAGGAAAGAAAGGTATCCAGGGAATTCATTGGACCCATGGGTGCAACCAAGTGACCTAACGCAGAACGAAAATGAAAACTGAGATTCAAAAGGTAAAAGAACGATACAACAACTAAGACACCTATTACCACAAACCGCTCTGGGACTCTGAAAAAAAACTTCGGGGTGACCAACCGAAAAGGAAGTACAAGGGCACGACGCAAACACCAACCTCAAAAACAAACAAAACACACTCCCCCCATGGCGTGCGCCACCCAAGCGCCACACCCATCAATACACCACTTCCATACTTGCAAAAGAAGGATAATAGCCTTCGACACACGCAGTCTCACGACAAACTTCACAGAAATAAGAAAAGTCACCCTGGTATGATGCTACTTTATCACCAAAAAACAACCAACCCAAGTACAATCTACCCGTATATAGGAACTGCGTTACACAACAACAGAACAAACCTACCAGATCCTCCCCCTCTCCGTCCCAATAGTCGCTGCCCGCTCGCCCAACGGGCCACCAGGTACGCCAGATGTAAGTTTCACGTGCGTTGGACAGAATATCTTTATCTGTTTTATACACGTATTCTCGTAATACCATGAAAAAGACAGCCCTGAAGTAGCATGCATTACTATTGAAACGTAGCATAATTTATTGTCGCAGCGCCCTTTGCCATAGCTAATAGTTTCGACGTTTTGAAAATAATTTTTCCTTGTTTAAAGAGGCAGATTCTGGACTACAATCTTATAGGCAGCAAAACTTTGATTTTTATTCAGTGGTCCGTTGATACTTAATTACTTTCGATACATACATTCAAAACCTCAGAGCGAATATCGATAATAAAAGTTATTATATGTTTTTTGAATATTCCGCTCAGGTCAGTTCTATTCATTTTGCAGATGAAATCAATGATATAGGTCTCAAGTTTTGTACGTAACACGTTGTAAAATTTGACTATAAAATCATGATTTTGCTGTAAAAAAAATATAAAACTGTCGAATTTTTTTTTTTTATATGATAATTCACTTGGTGAACGAGGTTAGGAAGGCAGTATTAGCAAAAATGAACGCAAGCGTGCCCACTTATGAAGGCATATAGATCGCTAGAAGAACAATCTCACTTTCTAATACATTCTCCATAATTTCTGGGTCAATCAAGTTGACAATTGTAGGACGTTTATAGTAGTGGTAGTGAACACGCAGTGTATATTTGGTTTCACTACTAAAAAAATGAAAACGCAAGGCACAAAAACCAAAAAATGAGCGGGAACAAGGCAAAAGGGGCAACAATAAGTATTTATTCTAAACGGCATTACAAACTTCATTTTAAAACAAAATAGATGGAGTGCGACAAAGCAAGCATCGGGTATGATCGTACAGGGTTTTGCTTGATACTAAATGTGAGGCTAAATAATTTCCTCCCAAATTAAGCTTTCAAAAACAATAAATACGTGATCATTTATTTATACAAATAAAATGATTTTTGGAATTCACTCGTTAATTTTCATGTACCTAGTATATATTGAACCGGCAGCAGAGATCCATGATATATAGTAGCAAAGTATTATACGGTAGAAAGCACGATATCTATCTGGTAAAGGGATAAAAAAATCGAAAAAATTAGTGTCGTCAAGTCATTACACATTTTTGTTTGGGCCATGAGCTCTTAATATATTCATCAACAACATTTAGGATTTGCGCCTAATTAAGCAGCTATATACCATCGAACCGGGCACAAGATCGTTCATGACAATAAGCCAATGAAATCTAATAGCAGGACACACATTTTCGCTAGCGATTTGTATAATAAACAAAATAGATATCTGAAGTTTTAGATTTTTTTGTTAGCGGATTTTACAAAAAAACGGGTACCGGTTATATACATTTAGATTTAATGTGCCTGGTTTAGCCACTCGGGATAAGATTCATGATCAATATAATCGGTAGAAGCAGCACTACAGAACACGTGGAGGAAGCAAAACGGAATTAATCGGCATGGGGGGGGGCGAAGCTTTGTTGATGGGGGGGGGGGGGGAGGAGGGGGGAGGGGGGGGGGGGGGGGGGGAATGAAGAGATGTTAATTATATCAGGTGAGTAAATAGGGTGGGTGTTTTTAAGGGTTAGTTGATTGTTGATGTGTTTGGTAGGGGGTTCTTTGTTTTTATAAAACAAAAAATATGTATCTTGAATCTCTTGATAGTATTCAATCATGTTTTGCGCCGAGAGGATGGATCTAGGGTATAGATGTATTTTTAATATGATATGATAAAAATATCTATTCTTTGTGTCATCAGAGAAATATATTCTCCTTTCAATTTAAAATCTTATTCATTTTTTTAGCAATATTTTTTTTCAAGGGTTTTTTGCCTGCAACACCGACCAGTGTTTTATTGTATGGGGGGGGGGGGGCGATCAGTGGCTCTTGCAGCAACTATCCTAGTCTATATAAATACATTCGGTACTTACCTTAAATTTTATATTGAATATTAACGTCTTAGCGAGGCGAAAAAACTCTCTACATACACAACGCAATCTTAGAATCAAGCAATGAGCATTTATAATTTTGGTGGACGTATCTAGAATGTTCAGCACATATAGACAATTGCCGGATATTAAATGCTTTATGATAAATATTCTAATCAGTAAAATTGATATAAAAGAGTGATTCTCACTGGCGCATATGTCAAATACAAGTTTATTTTTCTTCACGAATAGAGTTGGCCGGAGGATTATTAACATCAGAGCCAGGTTTTGGACAATATTTTTACGATGAAAATTTGAATTTTTCCAGACAAAATTGTATCATATACTATATTCCGCGCTATTTATCAATAAAATAGGAGAAAAAAAAAATGAAAATTAATTAATTGAAATGACAAAATCAATTTTGGCCCATATGAGATGATTATTATTATTCCAGGCACATGAAATAGTGTGGTGCTACGAGACACTCAGATTGTGACAAATACTTGATAACGAGCACGAACACATTTTTTTTTTATTAAATACTTTTGGCTCGGCTAAACTGTAAATCCAAATGCGAACACATTTTTTTCCTTAATTTTTTATTCAAAAATTAAACAATTTATGAGAGTGAAAGTAATAGAAAGTATTTGATTGTTTTCCTTATAAATTGTAGGGAACTGTTCAAAAATATATCACAAGCGATTCAGATTCGAAATATGATTCCAATCATCAGAATACAATTCCATTAGTACACAATTCGAAAATCACAACAAGAACATATTTCCAAATTTATCTTGTATTTTGTTTTATTATAATGAATTCTTGCATATGAAAGTAATCGATTCGCACTTGGGAAAACATAATATTCAGAGCACGATTTTTGAATACATAATAATCCCGTTTCAATATGATACATATATTACTTGGGACGGTTTAATTCGGCACATTTTTA
The DNA here is from genome assembly GCA_963675895.2 of Styela plicata. NCBI lineage: Eukaryota > Metazoa > Chordata > Ascidiacea > Stolidobranchia > Styelidae > Styela > Styela plicata. The sequence continues at coordinate 9,547 of CAVMBJ020000241.1, forward strand.
AGAACATAAAATCGGTTGTCCATAGAGATTGTGGTTGCTTGACGGACAGGGACACAACAAGTATATGAAATTCGGGAAATTTTTTTTGCTATTTGTCCCAATATTTAGAAAGATTACCAAACTGGAAGACGCCTGTTTCTGAGTTGATACATTATCTGAATACAAAATCTCAAATGCAATCACAGAGAAGTGGGAGGATTAGTTTATAACCAAGCGCCCGTCTTAGGGGCATGAATCCGGCAACTTCTCAACACTTCAGGCACCATTATAGTTCTTGAATATCTAAAATAGTGTGTTTTCCCACTTATAGTATGCACCTTGCATGGTACTTAAGTCCAGTACGTCAGGTAAAGCCTAGTATAGCATCCGGGAAATCCAACCATAGCATTGCACTTAAATGCAAAAGAGGCTCTGCTTGGCCGATTAATTTCGCGTTGTATGGTTGGTACCATTAAGTCCTAAATAACAAGGCCAGAAAGCCGGGTCATCACAGAGGAACGCACTAATGGCTTCTAATTAATAGTATTTAGAGACCCTATGCTAGAAATGATAGTAGTAAACAAGGCCAAAGAGGACTTCAAAGGCGCGGAAAACATTTACAAAAGCGAAAGTGAAACTGATGGTAAAGTGTGCAAGTGAGTAGTATCAGCCTTGGGTGAAGGTTAGAGGTGTCGCCATAAAAAATAAAGTGCGTGCTCGCAGCTCATTACCCATTATTACGAGAGATAATAATTAAATTAATTAAATCATTCTAGGCCAAAAAAGTTCATTTAGTCAAGTATGATCCACAGAGGTGCGTAACCGTTGATTCAGCTGCACGCCCACAATGCGCAGTGGCTATAGACTTGCTGTAACATCATACTTTAGCTAGGCTAAAAATTATTTTATGATTGCGTTCCAGCGCATATATCTATCACGAAGATTATCCATTGGCTATGAGACGCAAAAGAATAATAACATGAATTAGCCAAAATCGTCTCGTCGCAATAACATCGCATATGTACCTCGTGGATTGATACCTTCTAAACAAACAAAATCCACACAGTCTAATAAGTTAATGATAAAACACTATGCGTACATTTTGTGATCTAGCAATTGGCACGATTGGCAGAGGGATTATTTTGGACAAATATTCATATACTATAGCAGCACAGTTTGTCTATGTAAATGTCAGGTCTTGGGGGAATCGAGTACTAAAACTACTTATTCCTGTTACCCTGTGGGCCTTTGCATGATTTGCGGATTTACCCTGGTCGCATACATTCCTGTAGCATTACAATGCAAGGTAACAGTATGCAAGAGTCAATGGCATGGATCTCTACTATAAAGGTTCTGTTCAGTGCTTAACACAATTACATGACAAATTATAATTTGCTTGTACACGTTTTCGTATTAGACCAAAGTCAGACTTCTACAGACAATCAATTTTAAAATATGTCCTATGAGTTTATCACCTTTTGTGTTTGTGTGGCTGCATCTCACTATAGCTGGACATGCAGTAAAAACAAGTGTGAATGACGCGGAGCATCTGTCTGCATCTGCTGTATTAATTCGAGGATGTTTTGTAACCACTGAAGTGCTCTCTACAACATCAGTCAGATCCATAGGTGCAATTGACAGAAAATAAATCATGGTCTGGGACAGTTTTAGAGTTAGTTATAGCAATTCCACACTACAAATATGCAAAGAATGGGCCTGGGACGGTTATATACATGTCTTTATGCCCATACTCTGTAATATCAGCACATTTTTTTCAACAGTGTGCGGCTATTAATCATATGATCGGCGGCGAGTACTATGTGTTATATGTAGTTTAAATATTTTTCTATGGGTAGGAGGTTTTTGGCAGACGTCTTCCTGATTTATGGGAATTTCATCTTTTCCTGTGGTAATAAAATTTGTTATTGTTATTCGTGCAGTGTGATGTTGAAAAAAAAAAAAATTTTCAATATAACTGTACTCGTATTTTACATGAGGGCAAAAAACGTGTCTGCACAAAAAGAGACGCGAAAAGTAGTAAAGCAGAGATTCAAGGAATGTCTAGTCGGGTCCAATTAACAGTGATGGTATTTTAGAGCGGAGTGTGAGCTCAATTGTAATCAGGAAAAAAGTCACATTTCTTAGGTAGGACCAACTAGGTCTCATGAGCAAGGTCTTTAGTAATCCACGTAGGTGCACAAACAGATGAAAGAGGGTTACTGATCGATAGAAAGTTTGATCTATCTCTGCTAGTTCACTTGAACTACTTAGATGTTATTAGCAACTCTGAGTCTAGTAGAAAATGCATAGTTTAATTAATTAGCGCAAATCGCTAACTGGGACTCCAACGAGCAACTCCGGCCAGAATTTTCAACATTTTGTCGTGCCAATACTTTTAGTATGGTATACTTATTTCAATTTATTTTCCCTACTGCATAGATCATCTTTATGATTTAATATAACTAGATATGTGTTGTGGGCAAGGATTCACCAATTGGCTCATAGAAATATCATTATTTTCTTTAGAGGCTAAAATTTCTAGCCTAGACTCCAAGGTACATTTACATAACGCGCCAGGGCTTGGAGATACAAGATATATCACGGTTTCTTGTACAGTGATTTCATATTGGGCTAATTGTTTTTTATACGGTGTAAGAGTGTCAAAGTATGAATTGGTAACTCCAACACAATTATAAGGAGGGGAGAATTGCGTCTTTGGTTATACATTATGGCCGTTAGTTTAGACAGTTCTAGGGACACATGCTTCGCGACTGTGGCTTTGAGGTGAATTTCCAATTCAAAAAATAAAATATAATAAACTCGAAGGTATGACACTTTTGTGAAGATGTATTATCCTGATTGCTCGGTTGAGGGCTTGTCAGTAAATTCCCTAGTAATAAAAGAGGTTTCACTTGGTGTACATCGATGGTTTCATTGACTGTATTTTTACCATGTAGTAAACCATATCCATAATTTATTTACAGTCAACATGCAATTTGAGCAGGCATGCACGGCCTGAACAGAATCGATTTTAACCCAGCGACCATCTTATAGACCTAACAACTGTTTAGGTGTTGTTTGCTTTGTATAGGGGAAAATTACATAACACTTTCCAGTCGGTCTGCAGTGGAACCTATATCAAAATATTTAAATCCTGGATGGAGTGTGGGCTCAATAGATCAGGGCTACGGTGCCTCCACATTGAACATAGTGAATCTTCAAACCTGTCAATTGCCGAACAAGATCACGCGTGAACTAAGCGTCGCAGTCCTCGCCGCTCCATCTGAAATATATGACCCGAAATGGTCGTGATCTGTAGGATGATTCACCCAAAAATCAGTACAAATATATAGAAAAAAAAGCAGAGCTAAGTATTTTTTTATGCTAGCAACGAAACGGTAAGAGCCGGAATAAATATACTCGAAGACCATTACTCCATATGGAAATTTTCTTAATGGGTCGCAAAAAAAAAATATGTAAAAGAAAAAGACAAAAAAAAAAAAAAAGGAAATTAAGTCTCCAATAACAGCTATCGTTCAGGATAGGTAATAATTGTTGAAAAATGACATTTGAATAGTTCAGTACTATGAATACACACATATCGAGAAGTTTCAATTTGTTCAGCATGAAATCACAAGATGGATCTTTCAGTGTCTCAACGAAATCGAGATAGAACGAATAATTGTCTCGCACTCTAATAGCTTATACGTCAACATATTCAGTGGCAAATATATTCCTGGAGCATTGGATACAATATAAATATTTATTTTGTCAAGGCAAGGGGGGTCTAGTCAGACTGACCTCTGTGTGTCGATCGACACGCAATCCCATCATGGTGACGAATCGGTGCTTAAAACAAAATATAATTCGAATAATTTTATTTGTTAGGGCTAGGAGGTTAGATCGCACCAAGTACTTTGAAATTCGATTCTACTTTCGGAATAAAAATTTTAGCAAATTTCCACCACTCAATAACCAAATGTTAAAAAGGCATACCATGATAGAATCATTGGATTTAATCTCTTTTGTATGTTATTCTGAGTGGCAAATTTCTGAAAACACTACCATTGCAGTCCTCTATACGGCAAAATGCTGTTATTCTAAATAAAACAGATCCTTTTTTTCTTTGTTGGCAAATCATTATATTTTTTTTCGGGATGTTCAAAAAAAGTAGTTAATTGTCCTTTCTATATATAGAATAAAAAAAACACTGTCTGTACCATAGGCAGTAGTGATGACTTTTGAACCATCCGAGTGGCAGTTATTTAGGAAGCTGAAAAAATTTTCAAAACGAAACAGACTACCGGATATTCCAGCAAGATGTTTATCTACGTATTAAATGCCCCATCTTCTTAAATTAATACATCTGATTGGATCCTTATTTTTTCCCGGGTGCCACATTGTAGGGGACTCTAAGAAATTGTTAAAATATTTTTCCACTCAAATTCACTCAAAAATTTTAAATTAAAAGTCTTAAACTAAAATGATACAAACCGGAGTATGTAATATCCAGAAAAATGGTAAAATCACTAACAAGAGTTTATGTCATATGATATTATCTTCAAATTTAACATTTTCGATTATCATTTAGATTTACAAATATGTTTCATTCTAAATATAGAGGTGGTCCGATGTTATCATTATCGGAATCGGTAATCGGTAAAGACACGCGTCAATTTTGAAGTTATCGGTAAGCTGTTATCGGATAAATATTTCATTAATCAACAACGTACAAGTCGATTTATGCTATAAGGCGTATACGCGAATATCATGGATACGTCCTTTTTTTTAACAACGGAGGTGCGTATAATATGCTTCATTTTAGCCTGATAATTAAATGGCGCATATGATCTCAGAATTACTTCACAACTTCTATAAAATATATATATCGGGACAACGCCCTGATTTTCATAATAACAGATTTATCTAGAAATTAAAATCCTATCAATCTTTCACTGACTAATATGCTCTCTTTTGTCTGCAGAAATTAGTGTGTTAGGTATTGTCCGCGTTAGTTGTGAAACCACGAACATTACATGCAATCTTTGGACGATGTATGCTTTGCACGCAGCATAAATACAGTATAATTTTTCATCCAAAAAAGTTTGCACTTACAAATGGATGCAAGAATTCAAAGAGTTGCAAAACGTACGTAGGCTCATATATAAAAGGCCTTTAACATATTCAAAAAATACTTTGTCTCGGCGTCTTCGGTAAAACGGAAAATAAATAATGAATGAGGTATCGGTACAAATGTTATCGGTATATCCCCGGCGAAAATTTTGGTATCGACACCATCTCTACATAAAATCGAATGCAATGATTTATGAAAAGCGGATCCTGAAAC